>APFE030476477.1:192745-257121 GCA_000404065.3 Pinus taeda | reverse complement strand
CTAAGAGAGCAAGAATCGTCCGTATGGAAGAATACCTTGCGACAGGTGCAAAGGTCTCCTCATAATCGATCCCCTCTATCTGTGAGAAGCCTCGAGCAACAAATCTTGCCTTGTACTTCTCCACACTCCTGTCAGCTGCGTGCTTCACTTTGTAGATCCATCTCGAACCCACCACTGATTTCCCCTCTAGTCTTGGGACAATCTCCCATGCACTGTTTCTGACAATCGAATCATACTCTTCCACCATGCCGTCTACCCATGCGGGTTCCTCCACAGCTTCCTATAAAGAGGATGGCTCCGTCACGACACATTTGCTCATAAGAGCCATGTATCCAGTGTACCGATCTGGTGACTGTCTCTGCCTGCGCTCTACTGTAGGTGGTCCTACAACCTTCTCTGCATCTTGAGCCAATCGCTCAGCTTCTATAGTGCGCTTTTTCCCTCTGATGGTTGGTGCTACATGAGTGGTCTCTTCCACTCCATGAACTTCCTTTTGTGGTTGATCCACGTCCTGAAGCTCATCCTTAGGAACTAATAGCTCCTCATCTGCATGCAAGTATGGCTCCCTCTCAAGCGAACACTTCATGGCTTTCTCCTCCTGAAATTTTATATCCCGTCGCACAACAGTCTTGCCACTGTCTGGCAAATACACACGATAGTTGTGGGGCGTATCAGTGTACCCCACAAATATCCCAACCTCTGCGGTCGGCTCCAACTTCTTCCTGGCATCCTTCGTCCCATGCATGTAAACAGGAGAACCAAAAATCCTCAAATGGGAAATATTAGGCCTCTTACCAGGATAAGCCTCCTCGGGTGTACTCATGCCAAGTATCTTGTGAGGACAATGGTTCTGCACATATACTACAGTATTGCATGCCTTCGCCCACAAGTGAAGGGGTAGGCTTTGATCATGCAACATCGCCCGTGCAACACCCACGATCGTTCTTTTCTTTCGCTCAATAACCCTGTTATGCTGTGGGTTATGGGGAGCTATGAGCTCTCTTTGAATCCCTTCTGTGCTGCAGAAATCCTTAAACTCGCCAGAGATGAATTCACCACCATTGTTGCTCCTAAGAGCCTTCACCTTCTTCCTCGATTCCTTCTCGACCAGTGCTTTGAAATCACAGAACTTTGAGTATGTCTCGCTCTTCTTCTACATGAAGAAGATCCAACACTTTCGGGAGAAATCATCAACAAAGATCACATAGTACCTGTGCTTTGCTGTCGAAGCAACTGAGAAAGGTCCACACACGTCTGTGTGAATTCTCTCAAGGATCGTTGTGGCTCGACTATCCTTCTCGTGAAAGGTGGCTTTCACAAACTTTCCCAAAATACACTCCTTGCACTGATCTAATTGCGCAAGATTGACTTTAGGAAGCCCAGTAGAAATTTGTTGCAGTATCTTCAAGGTGCCATGGTGAACGTGGCCCAATCTCCAGTGCCACAGCTCGCCATCATCCCGGCTCACCACTCCTTCTACCTTGCATGCCATTGCTGAGGAACCATCTACATGCAACTGATAAAGGTTCTTGACTCGAACCCCTATCTTCCAGGTTTCTCGAGTTGTCTTATTGCTCAGGAAAGCCTTTCCCTCGCTGAAAACAACATCATATCCCTTGTCTTCTAACATTGCCACAGAGATAAGATTCTTCTTCAATCCTGGAACATGCATCACTTCCTTCAATACGAAGGGTTTACCAGACTCCCTCTCAAAGGAAATGGTACTAATACAGGTCGCACTGTATCTACCATCATCGCCCATCTCGATGTGCACTCCAAGATCTTTGTCATCCAGATCAGGAAAAAAAATCTCAATCTCCTGTCGTGTGAAAAGATGCACCACTGTCCAAGAACCATACCGATCCCATCACACTTGATACCAAGCATGCGATCAGCGAAAAATCCAGCTCAAACTGTGAGGCTAAGGCCTTTCCACTGCAGATCCAGCAACTTGCTTATTTGTCTTCTTCTCCAGACAATTTGTGGCATCGTGTCTGTGCAGGTGACAGTGAAAGCACTTCACCTTGGACATGTCCTGCTTCTTGCCTTTCGCACCGGAATGAGAAGCTTTGTTTCTTCCCCTTCTTTGCTTTCGCAGCCAAAGCGCAATTTTCTTCATCAGGTGCCTTTAATGAAGATCCATCCCTGGTATTCTGCCTGATCTCCTCTTGCACAAGATCCGACCAAAGTCTCTCCCATCCTGGCAGCTTCTCCCGACCATTGACAGAGTCCTGATAGAAATGCCAACTCTTCGGAAGACCAAGGAGAGCCAAGCTCACCAAGTCCTCATCATCGACATTCACCCCCACACTTCCCAACTCATCCCGACATTGGGTGAACTTCGTGAGATACTTGGGCATACTGTCGCCTTTCTCACACTTTATGTTTCTGAGTTTATCCTTGAGCGCCAACTTCCTCTGGTCGCTCTTGCTTTGGAATAGATCTGTCAACGTTTTCCACATCAAGTATGGAGAAGCCTTTCCATGGAGGCTGGACACAATGTGATCCCTCACGCCCTCCAACAGAATCCTTCGACACTTTGCTGTCTTCTTTTGCCAATCTGCGACTTGAGCAGCATCAATAGTTTTTGGGACACCCGCATCTATGAACTCCTTTAACCCATTATCATCTAACGCCGCCTCCATCCTGTCCTTCCATGCAATATAGTTTGAGCTTCCCTCAAGGGCATACTCCAATTGCAATCTGTTGAAAGACATTTCAACTTTGACACCAAGAAAACACTGCTGCAAATTCGAATTCCACCAGCTCAAAACTCAACCGCTTCCAATCTAAAATTCGTGAGAACAAATTATTTCTTGTACAGAGATCGACTGTATGGGCATTCACCAGATAACTCACCTTCCAAAAGAAGGATGAATCCAAAGGCTACCTGGCCCGATTACAAACTCTGCCTGAAGAAATAAAACGTAGTCACTTCCTGAATAATAGATCTGATGATCAATCCTCGCTTTGATATCCTAATAGAAATCCTCTTCTACAAAAATCAAACATACATCTTTTGAAATACCATGTGAAATTTTTAAATGAATGATATGACACTTATTCAACCGAGATTATCCTGATTATCACTATTGCGGAATGCATGCATAATACATAATCTCATCTACGTTGATCATCAATTTAGCAGTATTCAGAAACATACACATGTGCACATTGAAGCATCAATCACACATAACACAATATTTTTCACTGGGAAAGCATCTAGCTAAAAACCCCAAACTATCTTTGTATTATATTGATTGAGATCATGTAACAGTACACAGTACAATACTAGCTCCATTGTTACACACAATACAACATAGATCTAAAACAATCGCTGGCTCAAATCACCTCCACTGCTTGCTTGCCTCCACTGCGCAATCCTACATAGAGAATGGATGAGAATAGCTGAACCATTCACGTATTTCCCTTATGTAACACTACACAATCCTCATTGGCAACTCAATCCCACTAATTGTGCAAATCACATGCACAACTATAGTCACAACTGACAGCTGTCTTGCCCTTTCACTCACCTCTAACACTTGTCTCCACTGAACTATCCATGCACTGAGTTAATTGATGTATTCTTTAGTTGCTTTATGAGTTAATAATTAGTGAATTAATTAATAACTAATTCACACCACTCAACATTAGTCTATTTTCCAGTTAGACTAACTACAACTAGTTCAGCTGAGTCAAACTGAACACAACTCCATCAACTCCTGATCCAACTCCACAAAACTCAATCACTGAAGTCCTCCATGCAATAGCTCAAATTAACCCATAGGAACCATATATTTCCTTATGGCAGCTGCATGTGCCACATATGTAGCTTGAACTGAAGTGCTCCAAGAGAATAAGATAATGTTTATAATCCAAATATTATTAAGGGCTAATAATATTCGACTGTTCTATATTTAGATTGACAGTACCTCCGCTATTGTCTAAAAATAGAAGTCCATATATTTCTACCAACATGACCAATCATCCATAAACAGCATCCTGCAACTCATAGACCATGATCCATATGTCTAAAAATAGACATAGTCTAAAAATAGACTTGCGCCAAAAATAGCCTGCGGGCCCACTTAGTGAAGGCGACTTCTTTCCACTAAGCTCCATCATCTTGTTGCATTCTCAACAGCATGGCCTTTTAACTTGGTGACAACAAACTTTACTTTCTTCTCATCTTCTGTTTCTTCATAGTCGAAAAATTTCTCCATGCCATTAATCCAGTCTATCAATTCTTCTGGATTCAGTCCTCCTTCATATATTGAAACCTCGGTCTTTGGCCTAGTTGTGGATCTCAACACTAATTGGAAGAATCTCATCTAAGGGGTAACTGCTACAGCTTCCTCCTCTGCAGCTTCAACCTCAGGTTCACTAACATCTCCATCATCTATATTTCTTCCTGTTGTTAATGCATCCAATCTAGCTTGCATCTATTGCATAGCTTCCATCACTTCAACATTTGCAACAGGTCGTCTTCTTCCACCACATCCTCGTCCTCTTCCAACTATGAAAGACATAGTAACTTAGATCCAATTCAATGTCAGCTGGTTGCTCTGATACCACAAATGGTGGCCTGGGTGCAGGCGATATGGACAAACGGCTGAAGCCTGATATAATTTCTTCAATTTCTGGCTAAATTCCTCTTTCTGCTTCAAGAGGTGTATCAGTCATCTAATGTTAGACTAACTGTCTCATGAGGTTTTCCTCTTATCACCCCAACCCTTGTTGTCGGCCCTTTCAAGCAATACACCTGTTTTCCCTTTTCTCCGCCTATAATTCCATAGGAATTATAGAAATACACTATCGTTCCTGTAAACAGAGGGAAATGTGTTTTTAAACGCAAAATACACAGTCACATACCTTTGTTCCAAAGGAACGGAAATACACAATCGACGCCTTAATACCACTATAGTGTTAATTCTAAAGAATTACACTATCGGTGCTTAAATTTCAAGAAATGTGTTTAACACAATTAACACTATTGGCGGTTTATAATCGACCCTTCCAAGCTCTTTCCCTCGATGCGATAACACATAGGATTATCGGATATCGCGATCAACGACTCCAATAGTCTAAAGGCTTTCTCCTCTCACAATCACAAAACCGACAACCTTTTCACTCTTCTCTATAGTGTTTCGGGTCTGGGCTGTCGGAGTTTCGAACTTCGGCGGTTCCAAAGGTCCTTCCCGCTCCACTTGTGGTACTGCGATGCGATAATGGTTCGGACCTGATACGGGGATGAACGAGATCTTATAAAATTTTAACTCCAAAATTTTGTTCAACTAAGTAATTACACGGGTTTTCCTATATAAAATAGAGTTTCTGCTTGGAAGCTCAACAATGCATGTAAGAGGAAACAGATGTGCCGATATATGGAAAACAACCTAATAGGCCTAAGCTTAAGTGTTCATTGGGAAACAAAGATTGAATCGCCATTAATAAAACACAGAAATAACAGAATTGGAATTGATACACGCATAAAATACCAGTTAATAAGGAACCATAAAATCAGATGAACATAGAGAGGTTTTTTTCCAGATGATAACGCTTCTGGGCTCGACTTCTCTAGAGCATCCCATTATTTCATTTTATAAATAATAGATAAGCCCTCTTAGTTTTTATCCCATACAAAAGCATGCCTTTTACATAGAGCGATTTAAAGCAATTATGCATAAAGCTTATTACAACTTATCCATAAGCAATTATTACAACATGATTTTATTCTTATTTCTATCCTTATCTTAAACTATAAAAGCATGGAAATTGCTAGCTAAAGGACCCCACTTCTTTGCCTGTAGGTTTTTTTGGATTTTTTGAATAAGTTTGAAGATTTTCCCTCCAAGTCACATGCTCCTGCATCAAGGTCACTCTAAGGTTGAAGTCATTTTGAACTGGCCGAAACCCAAATTTGCTACAGAAGTTAGGAGTTTCCTAGGAGCAGCACAATATTGGAGAAAGTTTATTGCTAACTTTTCCTTGATTGCAACTCCCTTACATGCTTTAACAGGATTGAACATGGTGTTTCAGTGGGGAGGCAAACAGCAGAAAGCCTTCGACACCTTAAAAGAAAAAATTAGTACAACACAAGTACTAGCACTGCCAGATCTTCAACGACCATTTGAGATTGAAACAGATGCCAGTGACTATGCCATGGGAGCAGTGTTGATGCAACATGGTAAACCCATATGCTATCATTCTGAGACATTTACTTCTGCAATAGTTAATTATCCCACATATGATAAAGAATTGTATGCATTAGTACAGAGTGTGAAAAAGTGGAAACATTACCTAATAGACAAAGAAACAATTATACATACAAATCATCAACCACTTCAATATTTAGACTCACAAACTAAATTGCAGTAATCAAGACACTATAGGTGGATGGGTTTTGTACAACAGTTTCATCTTGTCATCAGATATAAGAAGGGCATACACAATAAGGTTGCAGATATGTTATCAAGACCAATCATAAATGCATCTACTATACTTAAGCATAACTCAATATTGCATGAAAGCTACATTGAACAATATGCTCAGGAGTAGATTTTTAAAGATGTTTGCAACTTTAGTTATGGCAAACCAGTAAAGAATTGATTATCATGTTAAGGACCAACCTTATATCATTTGGGAAAGTTATGCATTCCTCAAATTGAAAGAGTTAACATAATCCGAGAAGCACATACTTCTCTAATATCAGGTCATTTTGGTGTAAGTAAAACAGTTGCACAACTGCAAAGACTCTGTTATTGGCCAAGAATGCATCAAACAGTTTCTAGATATATTAAAGGGTGTACCATGTGTGCTAAAGCAGGCCCAACAATAGAAAACTAGGCTTGTACACTCCACTTCCAATTCCTTCTCGTCCTTGGGAAAGTGTTTCCATGGAATTTGTTTGGGGATTGCCAAAATCTAGAAAAGGTCATGATTATTTATATGTTATTGTGGACAGGTTCAACAAAATGTGTATTTTAATACCTTGTAACAAGCAGATTACAGTTGAACAAACAACGAAGTTGTTCTTTCAGCATGTATGGGTTCATTTTGGGTTACCCACTTTCATTGTATCTGATCGAGATTCCCGATTTGTTGGGAAGTTTTGGTCAAGTATGTGGGAATTGATGGACACCAGATTGAAGAAGAGCACAACATTTCACCCACAAACAGATGGCCAAATAGAGGTGGTCAACAGGACAATGATCCAGTTGCTCAGGGGCTATTGCAGCAAGCATCCCAAGCTTTGGGATGAACATTTGTTTTATGTGCAACATGCTTACAACCATGCCAAGCACTCTTCTACACAAAGATCTCCTTTTGAGACTTGTTTTGGTTTTATACCAAAGTCTCCCTTGGATATTTTCTTTAGTAAAGACATAGTAGTTGATGGACACAGTGATGTGGACAAAGCAACCAAGTTCATTGAACAGATCCAAGAAATTCACCAGGCAGTGCAGGAACAACTAGAAAGAAGCCAGGCCAAGTACAAGACAAGGCATGACAAGCATCGGATTGAGCATATCTTCCAAGTTGGTGATCAAGTTTGGCTATATATCAGCAAAGACAGAATGCAAGGTGAAGGTAAGAAGCTGAAACCAATAAGGTATGGGCCTTTCAAGATACTTGAGAAAATTGGTGAAAATGTTTTTCGCCTTGATTTGCCAGCCTATATGCATATCTTTCAATTGCTAATACATAGAACTTGAGACTATATGAACCTTCATTGATTGAAGATCCCAAAGAGCAAAGTTAGTTGCCTTCTATCGATGATCTGTTGCCTGAATATCTCAATGAGTTGCAGGAAGACACAGTTCTGGATAGGAAGGTGAGAACTACGCACAGTGGGGATGTTGAGTACCTGAGAATCAGGCTCAAAGGTTCAAAACCAAGCAGTGCAGGATGGATAGAGATTGGACAAGTGAGGAAGGTGTATCCTCACTTGATCGATGCTTAAAAACCAACTTTTGGTGGTCCAAAAGCTTTTTTCAGTGGGAAGGCGTGATCCAAAATGGATCCTAGAAACCCTCTAAGTCTTCAAAAATAAAAAACTATCGCAAAGGATGAACTTTCAAAAATGGTGGATTACACTATCGAGCCTGAAAAACATGAAGAAATAGTGAAAAACAGAGCTATCGGAGGCTTGAACAATGATGCACAGGAGCCGTCGGATCTGGCCGATCAACGGTCCAGATCCAATCGGCATATCACAATCGGAGATGGTAAGTGGAGGCTATCAGAGGCTACCATATGAAAGTTGCGACAGCAATTAGCGCGAGTCAACGAGGACCGTCGATCAAGCACGCAGATCGACAGCCCAAGTTAACTCACAATATCTCATCGGCAAAATACAAGGGAGCGCTTACCAAAGGCCCGAGGACTATGCGACTGTGATATCGCGATATCTCATTGGAGTGATACAAAGGAGTGGGGCTGATACAAATGCGACTTGCGATAGCCAGACCTCACGGGGTTATGGATGAAATTTAATATATTTTGAGTTACGAAAAAAGGGTTTTTCTATGTATTTCGCATTTTCGTTAAATAAACGAAATACGAAGGAAATGCGCCTAATGCGATGAAGCCATACTCGAAAGGGTTTATACATGTAGTGATATACATTTTGAGTTCCGTAACGAGTGGGATTTCGGGCGAGCCTTAGGCGGTAAGTAGTATTGGACGAGCTCCGCCTGAGCCCATACACTAGCTGCCACATGGCTCGTTCCAGAGAGAGAAAACTGCCTTTTCAGGCGAGTAATCTCCAGGCACATAAGCTACCTAAAATCAATAGCAGCCGTTGGATTAACGATCACATAGATCAACAGTAAACTTGCGATAGCACCCAAAGACGGATCCGAAAGGATTATAGGGCATAATTAATGATATTTCAAGCTCGATAAAATAGCAGTTTGGCGAATTTTCCTGTGTTTTGTGTGTTTCTCTGTATAAACATAGAACGACTATTTTGGGGATTTCAAAGGTGCCGATGGTCCCTTCCGTTACAAAACAGGTGGCCACCATCCCTAAAGACATTTAATAATGATTGTTTAACACTCAGAGGGGATTTGAGCGGACAAAGGCTGGGAGCCAGAGAGCTTGAAGGGGAAAATGAACAGACAAGCGCCGATTGGCTTAAAAGCCACTAAATGATAGAGACAGAGGCAAGCAGTGCTGAGACAGAGGGAAGACAGAGACAAAGAGCAAGAGGGAGAGTCTGTGTACTAAAAAAGACTTGAGGGATTCAAGTAAACTCCTGTTGTTTTGTATCTGTTGTGTTGAGACTCGAATTGAGCTCACTTTTGTAAAACTCTGCTCTTGAAGACATAATAGAGAGGCCACTACTGACGGCTGGACCAGGAGATGTAGCCTAGGAGTTTTGGGTGAAATCCTTGATTATTTGTTGTGTTATCTGTGTGTGTCTGTTATGTTTCTTTAACTGCTTCATTGTCTATATTATTTGAAATCTTTTTGATCCGTTGCACTAAGTAATATAGGCAAATCCATGCACATGAGTCTGTAATACCTTAATATTAGTCTAAGATCTCATTTTTAGATCAATCGGGGAGGCATTGTGGACATGTAATGGAGAAAAAACAATTTAACACTATTTGAAAAAATTGGAAACTCAAATAGTGAGCATGGTATGAAAAAAGATGGTGAGCAAGAGAAGCACCGATGTCAAGGCACTTGCATGTGGCAAGAGTGGCACTGGTGCTTCAGAGCTCCCCCGCACTATAGATGGTAAAAATGAAAATTAGGGTTGGCAGGGTTTTTCTATTTAACCCTCCTTCGGTGCGTTTAGCTAACCGCACCGGGGCAAGATATATCCAAAAGCACTACATGTTTTTTTTTTTTTAATTAAAAAATATCGCGGTGCATTTCGCGAGATGTCGCGGGACATTTCTATACATGTACCACACCAATGTTGTGGTTCTACTATATCACAACTCTATTTTTATAAATAAAAAACGCCTTGTGGTGCTCTTTAAAAGAAGCCCCAGGGCATTTTAGTACATTTACTACACAGAGTGTCGTTGGAAAATAACACTGCATTTTTATGACATTTAAAACTACAACGGTGCTCCTTAGTGGTATGCACTGGGTTTTTTTTCTACATGAAGGACACCAGTGCGTTGTTTTATTTAGCGCCCCATGTTTTAGTTTTATTTTATAAAAATAAATTTTCCACTGTGCACCATGTTATATGAAACATGATGCTTGTATGTTAAGTAAAGCACTGGTGTGTTTGTAGATTTTATACGCATCATCCAAAAAACATATGCTAAAACATCCGTCCACCCACCTCTGCTAGTGAACTATGCTATAAATGGATTTTTGGGTTATTTTTATAGGGGCTGCCTAAAAACATCTGCTAGAAGGTCTTTTCCTTGTAGTGCATCCAGATCATAGCTCCACTATAACCACTGATCTTGTATTGTTAGCTACTTAAACATTTTTTGTAATAAGCAAATCAAACAAGCATATCCATTAACTTTCCAATACACTTTCAGATCTCTCAAATATGAGCCCTCTCCTTGCTCACTGGTGCACACCCGTTCCAGGTCAGATAACACATGAATAATCCATCAAAAATGCACACACAACTCCTTGATCTCCTTCTCCTTATATAGCCATTTGCCTTTCTAATACCACATGCAAATTCTTTGGTAATTGTTGACGAGATCAAATAGATGTCGCCATCACAATATTGTGGGCGATTACCATGGGCAAAAGTTCATGGTTTTCTATTTTCCATGGTTGGGGTCACGTACATGAATTTTGTTCATTAAACCTACATATGTACGCGACTTTGCTTCATAGAGTCCGCGTATACTTTTTCAACTTCACATTTTCATATTTTCTCAAATTAAACCTATGATAAGGTTGCCAATACACTTTCTCATTTATGCAATACCTGTACCAATATTCATGTCATTTGCAACAGTTCTATAATCATCAAGAACAACATTGTTGACACCTAATCCTCTATGGGTTGTTGTGGAATGTGAACAGCCACCAGAGTCCAAGAGACATTGGAAGATGAATCCAACAGTCATGTACAATGTATTATAAATGAACATCTTGTGAATAGTAACAACAATCTAATGTTTATCATTCATATTTTGTGTCTGCCATGTATGTGTCTAACATGGTATGAGAGTGGGCGATCTCCTGCCCTGCTCATATTTGAGCCACTGTTTTTGTGGCCTTTCTTTGCCTATCAGTTTTGTTGCAATCCAATAGACCTGCCCACTCAGCTCTACCCATGAATTAGAAGAATTATTAATGTTAATGTGGCACCATCATGTCAGCCATCAAACCAACAAACACTCCTCTCTCTCAGCGAAATCGAAGTAAACGCTCCCTTGTTAGTCATGAAATCCCAGTAACCGCTCTCCTCCTTGTGGGTTTTGACAGAGGTAACGTCCCTCATTTCTGTCGTTCCTCTGTCATAAGTAGACCTATTCTTGTGACTGCAGAGAGGAATATTTCTTTCTCTATCCTCTACGAATAATGGAGCGTGATTTATGTGCATTGAATGGTGCATTCATCTCTGTGCGAATCCTTATCATTTCTATGATAGATTCCCAAAATCCAATATCCATTTCACTATGCACATGTCTATTTCACTAGTAAATGTGCTTGTTCCTCATCTCCTACAAGCTTAACGCTTTGCTTGTAGCTCAACTGTGTAGATTTTAACCCCGTACATAAATTACCTGCATACGATTCTAAAACGCATAAAATAAACAATGCGAGAGCATAACACATACACAGATTTTCCCTTGGATCCCAAAACCAGGACTACCAGCTTAATTTTTCATTATGTTCCTTTTAATGTTATAATACATATTTATACATGCCGAAGCATCCAATACCATGGACCGAAAACCATCACGTCCAAAAACTTGTGCAAAAGCATGCACAAAACCATAGGTGGGTTTGCCCAACCTAACATAGGTTCCAAAACCAAGTTACCTGCACCCCTCAAACCCCTGTGACCCCCCTGCTACGCAATCGACACAACGAAGGGGGGGCTCTGCCCCCCCTTTTAACCCCCCAGTTAACTACGTGGGCTAGTCGTGGAAAGAATATAACATAACCCAACAAATTGTTCATTTGGCATAGGCTATGAGTGTACAATCCTAAGAAGTTACGCCTTTCTAAGGTCATGAGCGTCAACATTGTGAAACTTTTGACTATTTGAACAATCTCTCTTCCCAGGGATTGAATAATCTCCTGGTGTGTGTGTTGAAGTTGAATTATTTGAAATGCGTTGAATAATCTTCTAGTATGTGTTCAAGTCTATGCTGGCCCATCATCTACGTGTACGATGGTCCAATAATACAAGTGTGCACACTATTTGAAGAATGAGTACATTGAAATAGCCATGGTAAAGCAATCTAGGGAGAATTAAAATGATGCAGTCAATCTGAACTTTTAATTGCCGACCTATGCATCCAATATTTGTTATTCGATACTTAATCTCCTAGTGCGGTGTGAATCTCCTGTGCGGTGAGGGAATTCACTCAAAACCTTGGGCCTTCGTCTCCTCCAATTTGTCGATGGTGAAGCTGTCACCCAAATTCAATCGAAAGTTATATTGATACCTCCGCTCTCTCGTATAATACCGGATACTGTTCACCGCTCTCCTACAGCAGCGAAACATAACAATGAGGGGTGGGGTCGAGTAGAGCTAGTATTGCCTCCACTTGCGTAGTGGTAATTTCCTTGGTTCATCATTGAGAACAATCCATCGTTGGTACAAAAATAAAAAACCGCCGAATCATAGCTGCATTCAAAAATGCTCCCAAGCCTTATCAATGAAGGCTTAATTCAATCATCGACTTTGCAGTTGGATGTGCCAAAGCCAACTCCCGCAGGATAACATTACCATCATTTGTAACCACGATGCCTCCTCCCGCATCAAGTAGCATCTTCATCATAGAACAGGGACCAAATGTGGTTCGAATAATATCTGCAACAACCTTTGATGCTTGAATATTTGCATGGTGCACCCTATTTCCAACTGGATATTGCTCTTCTGGGCCTGGAACCAGATCCCGAGGCAGAAGCAGAACCATTTTAGTCGCAGCCAAAGGACATTGTCCAACCTCAATCGCTCTTCGGGTTTTGGTTTCGACAACGATTCTGATGGTCCCGAGGAGTATTACATTGGAGGAGAAAAGAGTGGCATGCTAGTCTAAGATCCATCCAAATAAAACATCAATATTGATGTTATTTTGAATCGAGCTAGACAACTTAGAGCTTTGGAAGGGCCTGTTGACCAACTTAGGCCATCATCTACCTCAAGATCCTTCTCTGGAACTAGGAGGTTTCTTTCAGGAGAGAGTGTACCGACTGCACCTCAACTGCCAGAGCCTGTTGGCCACAACATTACCTCTAAACTGGAACGTAAAATCTCTCCTTAACTATGTGTTAATTCTCTATTGAAGCATTGAAGTTTATACGCTCATCGTTGGATAGAATGTTGGATTATGAACACATATTGTCAAGTTGATTGAAGGCTGGTGTTATATGTGCTTTGGAGTTGTGATATATTTATGAGATGGGTTGCATATTAAATGTGTTTATATACAGTGCGAGTGTTTAGCAATGTATGTGCATCTTTATGCATTGTGTAGGTGCCATTGTTTGCGTTGTGTAGCTGCATACCTTGGTATGTGTGTTAAACACTAATTTTTTGAGTCTTATTTATTGTTAATGAGTGTTGGTGTACTACTGTTGTGGGTCAAATATGCCTCTGGCATGTATGTTATAAGTGGGTGTTTCTCCTTCCTCATTGATCCATAGGTGTCATTAACTTTTTAAAGTGTAAGTTTGACATTGGAGAAAATTACTAAAATTATTGATGTATTAGAGGTGTTAAATACTTTAACACACTCCATTGTTCGCCATAAAATCAAAATTGGAAAAGACACCCTATCTGACATTCGAACTTGCTTGCAAAATGCACAAGACAAGATTGAATTTTTGCAACTTGAATCTTAGCTACAATAAGAAGAATTACAACAGTGGAGTCATCATTCTGAACCTATTTTTGTTCAGAACATTGAAACAGACTCCCATAAACAACAAGTCAATAATGTTACAGATTCAGATCCAGTGCCCAATGAAGCAACAAAGTCACATGTAGATGCAAAAGTTCAGTTTGCACTTCCCAAGCCCATCATCAGACCTTAGGAAGAGCTTGTCCATAACAAGCACATAACTGGTCTAGGATATGGCAAGGACGTGTCCTTTCATATTCCATATTACTCGAAGGCGATCAAATTTCAGAGTGTTGGGTTTCTTCATGGCAATCCACCTTCAATTGTTCCATATTCTACTCCTCTTCCACAAAAACAACAACATAATGTTAAATGCCAACACTGTGATCGAGTTGGCCATATGCAAGATCATTGTTTTGATCTTGATCCATGTGAACACTGTCATAAAACGCTCATTGTTCAAAAAGATGCTTAAAAAGCAAGCCTCTTGCAAGAACAAAGATCCATCTTAGATGGATCACTTCTTAGCAATGGGCTTCAACAACCAAGAATATATTTCAGTAATATATCAGAACTTGTTCTAGAGTATTGAACAATGTTGCAGCCGAGTTTTCTCCATCATGTCACCTTGTATCTGATAGGGGGGAAGTGATGGTCATCTACAAGCTTCAAAGCCACATCAAGCGAGCCTGAGCCACAAATTGCCATACCAGATTCAGAGTTGTAGCCAGAGACAAAGATGCCCCTGAGCATGCTTTCGGTTGATGATCAACCTTAAACCATCTATGCGGGGTTGATACATCTCTTCAAAGATTGGGGACACTTCCTCTAGCAGAAGACTTCAACTTCTTGCCAGTTTTTGAAGAGTTTCAGGAGTCGCATTAAGCATTCTAGAGTTGGTAGTCATCCTTAAACCATCACAGGTTGAGACCTCCCTTTTCAAGTTGAGGTTCTCCCTTTTTATGCGGGGTGAGGCCTCCCTTTCAAGGTTGAAGGTTTCCCTCTTCAAAACATGAGGAGCACTTCCTCTAGCAGAAGACCTCAGCTTCATGCCAGATTTGGAAGAGTTCTGAGAACTACACTAAGCGTTCCTGTGTTGGTGGTCATCCTTAAACCACCCCCTTATACCAGCATTTCAGAGAGCACATTCAGCCTAGTGTTGCCATGCATTTTTTCACATTTTGTATTACAACTCTCTTCTTGGACTCATACATACCCCTTCAGATTAAGGGGGGGAATGTTGGACACCTAATCCTCTATGGGTTGGTGTGGAATGTGAGCAACCATCGGAGTCCAAGAGATGTTGGAAGATGAATCCAATAGTCATGTACAATTATAAATGAACATCTTGTGAATAGTAAAGGCAATCTAATGTTTATCATTCATATTATAACCAGGTTGACATCAATGACATCATGTTTAATTAAAATATTTTATTTTTCTTAATGGTAATCTCTGGAATTGGATGCATCTCTGCTATTTAAACAAGTTGATAGATTGGTTTTTTCACCTTTGTCCTGAGGATGAACCACATTAGATGGTTTGAAACGTCAACCAACAACTAATGATGTGATTAATCTGAAGGACAATCTCAACATCAATATGGATCACTAAAGTCTAAAATCAATCAATGACATATTTGTCACACACATTGCCATCAAGGACAACATATTAGCCATAATGCCAACATATTTTCGCCACTGGTTTTTTTTAAAAACCCATTTTGACAATGCAAAAGTATATGGCTAGTAGCAAAAATGGCCATACATTGTAGGGAGGCATGCTCATTGTCTAATTTTTGAGTTGAGGGAAAATATTTACTAGTTAAGTTAATTTGAGTGGGGAAACCTAGACTGAAATCAATTTCCACATAGATTCTAGCATAAGTTACATTACTTTGTTGTTGAGTTTAACAAGAAAGGTAACAAAACTTTCCTAAAGTGGATCCAATGGCCTAAAGAGAGGGTAAGCCCCATAGATACAATGATAGATTTGGAAGCCGCACCCAAACATGAGTTCAGGTCAGAGCTTTTGTCAAAATTTCGAATGAGGAAGACTAAGGCTTCAAATATAAGCTAACATTGCCCCAAAACCACAAACATGAGTTAAAGATCAAATCCTTGTCTTTAACACTGTCAAAATCAACGAAAAATCCTTGTTTTATCATAAGAATAAAGTTTTTTGCTATCTAGCCTTGAAGATTTGCAAACCATGACCAAAATCCAAAGAAACAACAAACCAAACTACCATATCTGAGAAAATATGCTTCCTCATCAATGTTAGAGTTAATGTGCACGGAGATAGATGGAGCTTCAGGAACTGGAATAGAGGAAGAATGGGTATAAGATTGTTAAAGCACAATATTCTTAAAAGGGACAACTCGAGGAGAACCCATGATGGGATATGGAACTGACAAAACACAAGGAAACACCTTCGAGGGAGACATCATCCTAACATGAGCCATAGAGATGGAAGGAACTAAGATCGAAAGTGATAGATAAGACGATGATTAAATGGAGGGAGACAAGAGGGGGGAACACCATAGCCATCCACAACATAGTGAAGGCAACTAATGCCCAAGAGAAAGGTGCACATGTGGCTTAGGTTTTGCAAAACCCTAATCATTGAAGAGAGTAACTTCGATATGATTTTGCAATTTTCTTAATTCTTATGTATTTATTATTTAGTAAAATAAAATTTCACCTTAATACATATATCCTTTTATTGAATTTAAAATTAAAAAAGTAAGTTAAAAAGTTCCATCGAATTACAATTTTAAACAAAATTCTTATTGAATTTACCAAAAAAATAAAATAAAAATTATACACTGCCAAAAAAAAGAAATTATACCCCTAATAAGTTACTTCTTTAGGTAAAATTTGGTTAGTGTGATTAGTTGCCAGAGTTTTATGTTTGGTGATCCAAATGTGAAACTTTATGGTAATCGAGAAAAGACTACTAAAATTCTAGCATATTAATTATTGCGATATAAATTGGTTTCCCGCTTAAATTTCCCTAAATCATAGTTTTTTTATATCACATACTAATTCAACAAGTAAATCAAGAACATATTAACTTAAAAAAAACTTAGTAATGATGTATAGCATGGGCTCACTAATGTTGAATAATCGTGATAAAGGGTTCTATTGAAAAAGAAGAAAAGAAAAAGAGAGATAAAATATAACAAATGAAAAACAAAAGGAAAAATAGAATATAAAAAGCAAAGAAACCATAATTTTTTTTTTATAGAATATAAAATGATAAAGATAATATGTTTTAACGAGGATTAAGGCGGTTGATCAAATGAAAGGTGGAGCACAATATAATAATAAATGAAAATTACCGTGGTGACAAAAGTCATCCAATTTTTCTAGCGATAAAGAAAAATTGTGGCAATTATTAATTAAAAAAAATATTTGAACACGAGACGTAAAATGAAAATGATAACGATATACTATACTTGATATGAAAGGATTTAAAAAGGGGTTTCTAGAAATGTCTACAAGAACCTTCGGTTACATTATATTATCTGCAGGCGGTATTTTCGTTCTGTTACAAAACCCTGACGTCCTCGACCTTAAAGTTGTTCCTAAAGGCCGTGCCCTGAAGTTATCATGGCGAGCGATTTGAACGCAGACATTGAGGAGCTTTCTCATTTGCTAACCATTGCGAAAAGGCCTAGAATTCGGGCCTTGCTCACTGACGAGCTTCAGCAGTCGCAGAAGGTATGTATTTGTTCCCTTCTTTTATCACCGCGGGGTTCCTTTCAATGGGTATTGAACTGGTGACCGCTTCTCTGGAAGTTAGATTGATTCATATTTCTTCTAACCATACATTATTTTCCTTTTAAAATCGTTTAACAACGCTGAATTTATACTGGTGCTCTGACAATCAGTCGGAAGCGGCTTTAAGAAGTCCAGCTATTAATTGTAGCCTCTATTTTGCAGCAATTAAATATATCACAGGAAATACCTAAATGTATATTCTTATATGTGTATAGTGCATTCCAGTGTTGTAACAAGATTGTTTTCAGCGTTTTTATTCTTCCTTGCCAGTAGAAGGCAAGGCACACCTATGGCAATATTATAGTGTAATGCATGTAAACATTATTGCAATTGTGTTGTGTAATGTTATGCCATTTTTTAGATCACCAATTTTAACGGTTTATATGTTGGTTTTTAATATCAGAGTAATTCTGTCATCTTTATAGGCGAGTATTTGTAATGGTATTTCAGAGTATTACAGTCTAGAACAATGCGGTTATCTTTAGGAGCGAATATTTGTCATAGAATCTTTTTGGTCAGGGGGAAGATTGACCTTGATTATCACGCGGCTGAGGTTAGGGTCACTTTCCGCTCTCAGATCAATAGGAGCTATTATCTGCATGAATGTAGGCTGTGTTTTTTAATGTGTTACCCTAGAAGATATTTTGCAAGAGAGGCTTGGAGGGATTGTAATTTAAGTAGTATGTATGGATTGGTCTAAAGCAACTAGGTATGAAATACACAGCCCACACCACTCGCATGTGAGGTGTTGGAAATAGCAATACTATTCAATCTGTTGGAATTTGGAAAGTTTGTTATAATGAATCTGAAAACTTTCTTGCGAGGGAACTGGTGGGTGACATTGGTATTGGCTGGGCTGGACACTGGTAGTGGAAGGATGATGCCCTTTATTAGACGGGATTGCACGATCTTGAATGAATGAAATGTCTCATTCCGCTCCCCCAAGATTTGTGTTATATAAACGGTTGTGTCCTTTTATTGCTTAATTTATGACTTTTTTTATATTGCATGTATTCCCTTAGCAGAGCTCTGCTCTGTTTTTGAAACATTTGGTATCAGAAAAAGGGTTTTGATTTTGGGAGAGTGCACAGGTTAAGTCGTTCCTGGTTCTCATAATTTGTAAATGTGCACATGTCAGCTGTAAGTCATACTGATACATAGTAGGCATGGTGATCCATGATGAGTTTCGTTGTTGTCTGATTGTGAGTGCATTCAACCTGGGTATAGCTGGATATGCTATTAACCATCTTGAAACATGTTTTGACTGGCATTGCAAGTGCAATTTTATGGTTGTTGTGGGTTTGCACCCGTTTGTGAGTAGACTTGCATGTTGTTTGGTGTTTGTTCCAGTATTGTCTAGTGTGTCTGCTGATGTCGATATTCTAATGCCAGAGGAGATATCCTATGAGTTGTTCTTGTGAATAAGGTTGCCGAGTGGTAGATTTTTAGTGAATACAGTTTCTTAAATTAAGAGTTCTTTCTACTTCCTTTGTGAAACGTGAATATGCTTTTGGTGCAATGAAAACATTACATGAATGGTGCAATAAAATGTGGGGTGAGACAATGGCATGCCCCCAGTAATATATGTTATCTACACACCATTAGTGGGTGAAATTCAGAATTTATATTCCAAAACAATAAAACAATAGATAGCTTTGATTGTTGTGATTGTACCACATTTGTTGCTTTGTAAACAACAAAGAAAATTGATAAAAAAAATATGCACAATGATATGCAAAAGCCAAGCATTCTATTCAATGTAGCGTAATATGTACAATGATATGCAAAAGCCAGGCGATTAATTCAATGCAACGGCGAGAATGTAAAGGCTATTATGGGGTTGGATTAATTTGTCTAGATGCATTTTCGTGTTCTTCTTTCGTTGAATATGTTGTATTTTTGTAGCTATTAAAATAGACAATATTCTTATAAATACACACATTGTTTTGGTCTCATTTTACACAATTCAATAGGTAACTATGTGTATATACATGGATATGTTGTTGGTTGTCAAGCCACGAGGGCTTTGTACAAACAGTACACATATTGGACACATTCCTATTTGTAAAGTATGGTATTGAAGGTTAAGAAGGAATTTGGATGTATGCTCATGAGGAGGGCAAGGTTCACTAGTGAATATTTAGCACATGTAGACATTTTGCTTTATCCTACGTTGGATATAAAGTACAAAGTTATTATGATGTAATATTAGAAGGTTTGGTAATATCAAAATTCATTCATTGAATGCTTTCTCTAAGAAAAAGAGGGCGGCTTAAGACATGAACAGGGGTGGAGGGAAGTGGAAAAGGAAATTGCCAAATGTTGTATCTCAATCAATAAATTTACTTCTATTGTTGATGGTGGCTAGGTAAACATAGAATCCTAAAGAGGAATAACTATGATAACACAATTTCCCAAGGATGACATCATATATCTTCCAATTTTTGTCATTGGGAAGCTTATTTTCCTATTTCTATGTTGTTTTTCATGGTCTGCTATGTTGATTGAATGTTATGGGTTCTATATTGTCTCTCAATCATACGAGTGTTGGTTTTGAACTTTGAAGAGATGAAGTTGTATATTGTGAGCATGAGGGCTTGGGTGATGCAGAGAAATTTGCACATAGAAATGCACATCATGAAATAATGTCACGCAAGCAATAAATTAAATAATAAGCATTCACAATAGAATTGCACACACAACAGAAACAACCACATAGTTGCAAATTTTTGTATTGGATTAGTGGTCAATGCTCCTGGTTAATAGAGTCTATGCATAGGTCTCTGGATCATGCTACCATCCACACTACAGGCTAATTTAAAAAAGAGTGAAAGGCACTTTGCTCATCCAAAATTTGCATATTTATGCTTCTGCTCCTTGGCTTTTAATCTTAAAATTGCCTTAACTATTCAAATTCCAAATACAATGCTTCATATACCAATGATTAACAAAATTTCAGCAAGGACAATCAACATTTAACTACATTACAATTTTTTTAAAACCACAAATAGAAGTAAAAGCAAACAAATGTAAAAATTGTTGGTGTTAACTACAATATCATGAATGCTTCCACATCCTTGGGAGGGAAGCTAGACATTCATACCGTTTGTTGTGTTTTGGCCTTTAAATTTATTATAGCTGGAAGCCACCTGGTATGAGGTTTGGTGTTGGGATTCCTTGTTAAATAGAGTGTTATTGAAGCATAGCCCTTAGTCAGGTTGTAGCTTAGCCATGATTTTGATACAGAATCTGTATCTTGTCTATAAGGGGTTCCCTTTGTGTTAAGAGGTCTAAGGGTAGAATGCCTGAGCTAGTGTGAGTGTTGGTAGTGAGTGCCGCATGAATTTGCTCCAATTCAATTTGCTTTGGTGTTCATGTTGATTGTCGTCGAGAGCTGAACTGTAAGACATTGTTTGAGGTGTGTTTGGTGAGCAACTTGATAAGCAAACCCTTTCCCATGTCATCTCATATTGCTCATCCCATGTGGTGTTTGTGGTGGATGGTTATGGATGGTTGGTAAATAGCTCGTATGGAGCCATACTATTTGTTCTTATAAATTTATATATGAGTATTATGATATTGGCATTTGGTACATTCTATTTTAGAATGGTGAATTGTACTAGCTTGTGCAATGAGTTTAATTGTTGACATTTAGTATACTTTCTAAATGTATTAAATTGCATATAATTGACCTAAATTGCCTTATAATTTGGTATTTGCATTGATTAGAGTTCGAGTTAGAGGGTTGTAGTAATGTTGGGCTGAGGCAGTGCATTGTTATTGAAGGAAGGTAGGTGTGCATCTCATGGTTCTTGTCAAAATTTGTTTATATGGGGCCTTTAAGCTCATATCTTATCTTATACTTTAATGTTTTGGAATTGAGTTGCCCTTAGGTAGTGATGCATTAGATGCGTTCTAACTTCTCAGGAGTCACCATTTGTTAGTATGAGATTTATATTAGGTTATCAAGCTCAAATGTGGCTTTAATAAGTGAGGTTATCTGAGATTAATTTATTATTCTAGAAAAATAGAACTTTATTCAAAAATAGGCAAGCAAATTCTAGAATAGTAGCATCTTGGGTTCTCTTTCAGATAAATTTCTTAATTAAGCTGATACAATACATTGTTGTTGAAGGAATGTAGTTGTGCAATGTGCATCTTATGGTTCCTGTCTAAATTTGTTTATATGGGACCTTTGAGCTCATATTCAATGGTTTGGAATTGAGTTGCCCTCTTATGTAGTGATGCCTTGGAAATGTTCTTAGTAGTCACCATTTGTTGGTATCAATGTTCTATTAGGCTGTCAAGCTCAAATTTGGCTTTAACGAGTGAGGTTGTCTAATATTAATTTATTGTTTTAGAACAATAGAATTTTATTCAAAAAATAGGTAAGCCAATTACAGTACAGTAGACTAGGTTTTCATCTTGAGTTCTCTTTCAGATAAATTTCTTAACTGAATCTAGAAGTCTCCATAGGAAAATATGTTGAAAACATTATTGATGTGTGTTGGTTATAGTGCACCCTTAAATAGATGGACAAAGCTCAATAAGTCCTTGTGCAAGTTCCCTTATTTTTATGGCAAATTTAGTCACCCTAATGCATGTTTTTTGATCAATCATTTTTGAGGATCCCTTTTTAAAAGCCACCGATAGTGTTTTGGGATGATATCCATAATCTGTTGCTATTGATAGGGATTTAGTATTGAAGGGATAGAATTTAGATATCCATAATCTATTGCACACCAAATCAAATGGGAAGATGAAGTTGAAGATATAAGTATGCACTAAACTTCAAAGGAGGGCATGTTTTGGGATTGTTTTTGTTACGACTTACGAGCAATCCTAAGAGATTAATTTGGAAATGCAACATCAGTGATAGTCTTGGATAATTTTGGGTTTGATATTAGTGCCTACTTGTTCTCAAGAGAGTCTCTTTCCATATTATTTTGTATTGGGGAGAGGTTCAAATCTTTGAAGTTCCAGTTTTCATTGCTTTCAGCTTCATTGTTTAGTTTTAAAGTCAGTGTTATCCAGTTTGTTGGTTAAATGATTTTTGAAACAAAGGCATTTTTGGTTTTTTGTGTGATATTGATCTAGTGGGCTTTTTTGTTGTTTGGTATGGTGATATAAAAGTGGCTTCTTGTGGTCTATGGTGTAAAAAATGTATAAACATTGGTGTTTGGCTGAATAAAATGACACCAGCCAAAGGTATGGAAAGTCTTTTGAATACATTGTTTGTCTCCCAATGGAGACAAGAAACTCAAATTCAGAACCTTGCAAACCTAATTCATGTCATGATGGCAAGCCTGATGGATTGATTTTATGATCAGGTTGGGAATCATCAAGACAATGATGGAGAAGTCGAGAACATACAATGTTTTGGGTGTAGAGGGAAATATTTTACAAGAGAAGGTTACTGCACTCCTAATAGAGGGAAAAAAATTGAGTAGAGGCTAATATAGTGGCGATGTTTCATAGTGAAGATGTCAAACTAGAACCAAATGGATGAAGTGCTTGAGGATTTAATGATTGATTCATAGAATTATACAAGCTTAAACCAATGGAGTTTTATAGGGAGGCCTTTCTGAAGGAGTTTTACACCTTTTAATGATTAATCATTTTAAAGGTATAGGATGCATAGGGACTTGCGATTGAAGGTCCTCAGCAAGCCTTAGCTCAATGAATTAAGAATCACAACTTTTTGATGGTGAAGGGATGATCATGTAAGGGTCTGGATTCCTAGCTTAGAGGTGTCCAATGATTTGATAAAGCCAATGATTGAAGAAGATATGGTCAATTTGTAGCACTACACGTGAGAGGGAGTTATGTATGATTTGTGGAATTAGTGGGTACAAGCTATTGTGGAGGACATGACCATTGACATTGACACTCAAGGTAATTATCTATGTTTGTGACGATAAAGTTGCTGAGGATTGCTCCCTTTAGTTAAAGAATTTAAGTCAACTAAGTGATGCGAAATAGTATGTCATGGAATTCTAACACTTTGGAAGAATCATGAGATGGTGGAAGCTTGTAAATTGGAACTTTTTATGGATGGATTAAGGGAATGATATTAAAGGTTATATCAAGGATTTGAACCCACAGAGCTTGATATGGCAATCAAGCAAGGCTTGCTGTATGAGCCACCATGAGGACTTGTATTGATACGAACAACAATTTATTTAGTGGTATCACTCAAGCACTCCTGCAACATAAATTCTCCTCCTGTACACACACACACCCTCGAAGAAACCCTTGGGCACTCGCCCTCATTTCATGGACGGTTTCTAGCTTTAAACCTGTTGGCATTGATTATAATGTTTGGTCCAAAAGAGACATTGAGTGAGGCACACAACAGAGTCACAATCATACCGTGAGAGAGGCATATAGAGATGAATGATTTCTTTATTGGAGTCATCAAATACGTTGCCATAAGCTTCTTTATATCTATTATCAAGTTATTTTGACCTACATTGCCATTTATTATGACTCACTAAACAAGGACGTGAAACAGTACTACCACTCTAACACCCCCAACATGAACTATCCTCTTCCTTTGTGTGTGTGTATTCTCTCTCTTTCTCTCTCTGGAAAACATCAGGCACTTCCGTCATTCTGTGGATGATGCCTATTGTTAAACCTGCTGGTGTTTATTACAGAGCTTGATTTACTAGGGACATAAGTGAGGCATGCAACAGAGGCAGCTAGCCTGAGGGATTGATCTTGAGACCTCTTCCATGAAGCTAAAAGCACTCAACCAGTTGAATTAGCCCACTGTGCTCAACAACAAAATTTGTATACTATTGTGTGCCTGTATGTCACTCTTTTGAAACAACGAGGCCCAAAAACAAAATTTGTGTAATGTTCCTGTTTTATTTTTCAACAATAGAACACTGCTCCAATTGCGGGACAGTTTTCAGTGCTCATGTAACTAGTATAATTGTAATTTTCAAGGTAGATCTTCACTAGACCCTTGAAGACAATCTCTCACTTTTAGATTGCCATTAACCTAGCTAGGCTGGTTTCCCATAGACAATCAATCAACTAAGCACCCCTTCTACAGTTCCCTTTCTTTGGAGGCTGGGCTACTATGCAGTAAGTCTTCCCTGGTTCATGATTGATTTGTTTGTCATTCAAGCTGTCTTCACCAAAGATGGAATCATACTGCATCCCTCCTAATTTATGATATTATATTCTTATGTACATCAGTTGCTTGTTTTTTGAAATCTTGGGTTCCATGGTCTGATTTCTCATAGCGTAAGCATATTTTTGAATTTTTCCTTTCTTAGTGTTGCTATCTTCACTCTTGCTACCTTTCTTATAGTTCATGCCTTTATTGCAAAGAGCAACCTCCTCTTTGACATTAACTACACACTGTTCTTCAGTCATGATTTCAAGAGTTTATATTAACAGCCTTCTGAAACTTGATGCCTACTTCAGTCAACTGTTGCAATAGTGCTTTCAAGGCGTTTATATGGCTTTACATTGATTTTTAACTGATCATCTTTAAGCAAAAGGATTGCTTCTTTACTGTATACTTGTTGTTTCCAGGTTTTTGACCCAAATACCTTGTTTAATTCATCCCAAAGTTCTTTGGAATTTTTAGCCAAGCTCAATGAATGCAATTGTGTATTTGAATTTGCCAGCCCAATGTTGGGCTTTAGTTCTGTCATCCTTTATAGTCCACTTAAAGAAGTTATCTTGTCGCGAATGTTCTTTTTCTGTTAAATCCTCTGAGCACTCATGTACTTGATAGGGTTAAATTTGTTCAATGACTTTATAATTTTTTTTTTTTTTTTAAGTATGAAAGTTTTTCCTCTCAGAACTTTCCTATACTGGTTCACCATTTTCAAGGAGAAAATAACAAAATAGCCCATGAATTTCTGTGCCTTGTGTTGCAAAGAAATCTAGGAAGAGGAAATAACCACCATGTCTGTGTCATACTGATAATGATGTGGCCACTCTTCTATGACTTGCTATGCTGCCTTTCTGTTGGGTTTGGGTATTTGTTTTTGATCTTGAGCTTTTTTACCTGTTGTGTGTCCCGATGTTTGTGAAACGGCATAATGTAGATCAAACTCCAAAAAGTCTCTTTGGTTTTGGGTGTTCCACTCCATTTCTTAGTTGTAGTATTGTCGTGTTTTGTTCTGCTAGAATTAAACAATACCGGAAATAATTGTTCTGATTTTTTGCAGCTGTATGCCAGAGGCTTTTGATTCCCTCTGCAGCTGTTTTTATGCAGGGCCTCTATTATGCAGATATTTGTATCCATATGCTGGGTTTAATTACCGGATAATTACTTTATATATCATCATTGACGATGCATATGCATATGCTGTGTTTAATTACTGGATAATTGCTGGAGATGTGTATCCATATGCTGTGTTTAATTACTGGATAATCAATGGAGATCCCTATACATATGCTCGGGTTATGTGCTAAGTTGTCATATCTTGGATAAACACTTTATTTTTCCCTGTTAATTGTAATGTGTATGCATGTGCTGGGTTTATGTGCTAAGTTATCATATCTAGGGTAAATACTTTGTATTTCCCTGAACTGTGTTCAATATCCAACATTTAAAAAAGGTTTGTATCTCTGCTAAACACCTCTATTTTTCAGAATTGAAAGAAATTATAAATACGTATGTCTACTGCTGCATGTTCACCATATTTGCAAGGGACGTTTGTTTGTGGATGATGCAATTTTACTGGTTGTTGCACATATGAAGATCTTGTTTTCACATCTGTTTCAACTCTCAAGGCCATGCTTGTCTCTGCACAGTCCTTTCACTGAGTTGCCTGTGCACAAGAAATGTCTTTGATTGTGTCCTAATGGCTATCTTCCTTTTATGGCAGATCTCCTCCCGTAATTTGTGTCTCTTATAGAAGTGTCAGATGTCTCTGTTTTTGATTTTCTGCACAATATTATGGCAGTTGTATATCTTCTCTGCTTTCATGTGGTTTTACAGTTCTGCAATTAAGATAGAGTGAAGAGGATGAAGAGATTAGGTGAGAAAATATTAAGTAGAATACAAGTTATCTACTCTGTCTCTGAGTGCCTTCGGTCAGTCTCAGGATGACTGTGTTCATCTTCTACATCAGCTACATAGACTGTCTTCTTTGAAATTGTATCCAATCTTCTCCTGGTTGGACGTTGCTAACTGTCATTACACAAGGTCAAGCCATTTGCCTAGTTTATGTAAAGATTGTCCAAATATGACAGATACCTTCTATCTAGTTGTCTGCCGTTATGCTCTTGAAGGCTATACTTAAGGCTGGTGACATCTGATGATGATGGTCACAAGCTTGGTTAGGGAAAAAGGAGTGAATGAATGCAATTAACCTGCTTTTCTGGAATTTGTTTGGGATGCCACAATCTGCGGGGACTACCTGTAGGTTTTTTTTTTTTTGGTTGGTTTTCTTTTTAGTTAGTTTTTTTATTTTTATTTTTATATATTTTTTAATCAAGGATGTTGTCTGCTGTTCTTATGGTCTTCAAAAACAGTCCATGGTTTCATCATCACCTTTTGGCCGTTGCAACATTAGGTTTCAATGCAATGTGATTAGAAATATGGATCATTGACAATTAATACAGTTGCCTATGCAAAGGTAATGTTACATGTGCCATTTCTGTGATGTGAGAAATAAATTTGGAGCCAGGATGTTTGGTAAGATCAGCCATTGAATGAACCATTTAGTCAACCATAGTACATGTCTATATTAATGAACAAAATTTCAACATATTTCCTTTAAAAAATACGTATCATGGTTACATATGTTATATATGTTTAAGAAATACCTCTGCAATGTTAATAATATGTGGAGTGTGTGCATGCTATGCATTAAAAAATTCAGTTTTAAACAAATGTGTTTCATGCTTATGAATTGTGTTATTGTATTGGGGAAACAAATGACTGCCAATGCTATTTGTTGATGGAAATGGCTATAACATGGAGTTCAACCATCTCAGTTCATCGTATCACCTTATTGTGTGGAGAGGTGTTCTCCAATCAAGTATGGTGGAGATGTTGTAATCTCTGGTAAACTTTTCAACTTGGTAAAAAAAATAAAAAATAAAAATAATCCTATGTTAGAATAAAATTAACTCCAAACTAAAATAACGAAAATAAAAATTCTACACTACTATTATTATTGTTATTAATTTTTGTTGGGTACTTAAGGTAAACTTGATTGGGTCAAGTTACCGGTGGTTTTTGAGCTCCAGGTTTATGAGAACCCATGGTATTCATGTGGAAAGTAGCCTATTTTAAGGGGAAATTGGGTAAATTAAAGTAGCCCAGATCACCCTAAAAGAGGTTTGATGGATCTAGGCTGGTTTAACCTACACCATAATCTGATAATCTGGATGTATGAAAGGTCAACAACCCAACTAATCTAAGTCCAGATTTGATAATTTGGATGGATGGATAGACAGCCACTTTGCTAGATGTCGTATATTATTGTAGCATATGCTTTGATTTTCTCAGAGCTTGATTGGTTGACAAGGGAAGATAAGCTTTTCTAAAATCTACGAAGGATAGTCCTAAGGAAGATAAACATTACAGAGCTATAGTGAATGAAATTGTTTCTCTTGAAGGAGTATGGAGGTTTAACTATTTAATGAAAAACTGAAGAACTTACTGGAAAACCCTCTCACTAATAGAGAGGAGTCAAATGAAGAACACAACAAATCTTGCATGAATGAGATAGGAATGCATTGAAAACTGTTTTGTGTGCTGCGCTTAAAATATCAAATTCTTTTGTGCAGGAATACTTACTGCCAGTTCTGTGGAGTGCAAGATATGGTTAGGTTTTTCCCTTTTGTTTTGCCTTTTTAGTGGATGGGCATTTGACGAAGAATTACTAAGAGATATTTTTAGGTGCAGCGACAGTAAGATACGTAGCATTTTGAGGTGGTAAAATGACCATAATGTCATTTATCTAAGTGCTTGACCATAATGCCATGTTTTCTGCTGCCCAAAGGGTACACTATACTGTTTGCTTTTGTGTAGATGTATATTGGGTAGGAAGAGTGGAAGTTGCGGTAAAATGGCTATTGCTTAAAGGTAATGATCAGTTCTGACAACTTTCAAGTCATTTATGAATGGGAGTTGTCATGAGATAAGATTGCAAACAAAAATAATGAATAGTGCACCTGCTTGAAAGTGGGATAAGTGCAGAAAATTCAGCACGTTTGTTGCCAGAGGGAAATAGTCACTTTTGACAAGGGTTAATTCATTGTCTGCTATGAAGGATCAATGAGACTCTTATATTGGATTCATGCAAACATGTACAAAGTTTTTACTCAACTGATCTGAAGGCTTTCAAGTAGAAAATCACAAGAAATATGTGAATCATGGTTGCTTGGGAGCGGGAGCGAAAGCGGATCGGGGAGCAACATTTTCAAAAGCTCTCTGGCTAGGAGTGATTTTGGGAGCGAATTTTATATAATATATATTTTGATGCATATATGTCAACAAAAGCACGTAGCATGATGAATTAGTGATAAAAAATATAAAAACACGAAACCAAATAACATCATTGATCTAGTAGTTATAATCTTCATCAACCACAAGTCCAGAAAATTACAAGTTCTCATTTATATAGCATGTAAGGGTGCTAGCATCGAGTGCAATCCATCTCTGAGCCAAAAATACATCAACAAAAAGGCTTTAAATGGCCTCTAGCATCCAAAAAAATCACGCTACAACAAATATCTACATATCATCAAATTCATTGCCTATATTGGGATCTTTGTCATTAATATCACCCTTAAGTCAGTCAAGATTGATTTTGTTTAAGTGATGGGTACATTTTTAGTAGGGTCGTGATAGAGGAGTTTGACAACCAATGTCACTAACATCATGGTACATAGAGGGTTTGGTGCTCTTGATTTAATATGAGTTCTATACCTTAGTACATGACAATCCAATGGAAACATTGCGATCCGCCCAATCTTGAAATACTAACAAGTTTGTTGGATTTTGTGTGAGATCTAAAATTCTACTTTCTTCATATGAAATCCAATGAGGTTGGAACCACTCTCAAACATTTTTGAGTCATTTTCATGGTAATGTTAAAAATTTAAGTAAAAGGATGAAACATTTTCATCATTTAACTTTAAGAATTTAATATTACATTGAATTGCATATCAATACTAGGGCCATAGGCTTGAATATTAGGCTGCCCCACTCAAAAAATCTTGTTTTTTTGAAAACAATTTGTGTTTGAACATGTTTGTGATTTTTTTTGTGAAGAAAGCTAGGGATATATATTATATATATTATATATATTTTATTTTTTTGTGGGACCTTGATGCGCTCCACCTCGGAGTGCGCTTCGGGAGCGGATTTTTGGGGGGGGGGTGCTCGCATAGCCCAGATGGAGAATCACATGAAATAGTTTAAGCATAGTTTTAAAACTCCGACTCAGATAAGGAATTGGCCGAGGGTTGACTCCGACTCTGACTCTGACTTGGTATTGACTTGGCATAGTTGATTTCATTGACTTGGTCGTTGTAAAAAAGACATTATATATATATATATATAATATATATATGAAAAACATATTTTTAAAGATTTTCATTCATGTTTCCAAACTCAAGCAATAGGATATAGAGAGAAGACAACATATGATCAAAGTGTGTTCATGAATATATCTATTATATCAAAATGGCACCTAGTGCATTGTCCAATACATGTAATATATAGATATTTGAACAAAAACACAACCAAGGAGGCTTTAAATGACCTCTACAACAAAACATCACTAGTCACTACTGCTAAACAAGGCAAGATCATCTAGCTCATACTATGAAACAGAGTTAGACGGGAAAACCCATGGCTCCTTCTCACTACTACAAAAATCAACTCCAACTCTTCACAAACTCCTCACAAATGCTCACACAAATGCAATGAGATAGTTGTGAGTAAATGTGAGGGGGTTGGGTCACTTTTACATGCTTCAGAGAGGTGTAGATGTATTAAGAAAAAAAAAAAAAAATTGAGTTTGAAGTCTGAGTTGCCGCCTTTTTTCCTTGCAGACTAGCTCGACTAGTTTAAGACGGGCTTGGCTGAACCAGCTGGTCCATTACTGAACTGGCCGAATCAGTGTCTGGTTCGGCTGTCGGAGCGGTTGTCAGACTGGTTTTTCTACCTAGCTGACCCGGGCAGCGGTTCGGCCGTCGGAGTGGTTGTCAGACTGGTTTTTCTACCTAGCCGACCAGGGCAGGGGTTTGGCTCGGTCAACTAGGCCGAATCTGATTCAAACCTGCCTAGTTTTAAAACACTTTTGTTGAGAGAAGTACGAATTAATGGAGGTTTATGTCATAAATTAATGGAACAAAATTTGTCACAATATATCAGCTTACTTATACTGGAGACTTGAAAGCTGTGGGAAAAGGCAGATTTATGTTGAAGTCATTTAATAAAGTGATGTTGAAGGAGTGATTGGAGGTGTTATATTCCTTGTGGTTTGCTTGACATGCATGAAGCCTTAATATTGGACCAAAATTCTGAAATTCACAATTAGTTTAACATAAAATGTATGCAAACTCAACTTTTGATATTGTTGTAAGGTCTAAATATTGAGGGATTATCTTTATTGATGCAAATCAGATAGTATTGAGGTCATTATATAATATATATACTTCTGGTTTATCAACTTTGCTTGGGAGCTTTAAAAAATCTGAAACAGATCGTTATTGTTATGTTTTAGATATGAAAGCCAAGGACTAGATCTGAAAGGGAGGGACTTATAGTCCACTTGCTTCACCAACATGGATATTTTGTGGAATTAACTTCTGATCTTGTTCTCTGCCTTCAAATGAAGGCTACAAGGCCTTTGTTTGTGGTAATAGTGATGAGTGTAAAATACCCAGCAACACTATTCAGGTTTAGAGGTATGGCCTTGTCTGTAGCTGTAACTTGCATGCTACAACCAGCTAACAACGTAATATCAATCAAGCCAGTAAAATGGTATTGCTGTTAATCTATAATTATTGCTGCTCAATGTTCCACCATCTCTCTACATTTGTGGTAAAGGATTTATAGCTTGCATTTAATGGTTTCATGTATGTATTGGGGAGCTTGAATTAATGTTTATATTCATTGATTGAATTCCTCTTATTCTTGGTTGAGGACTATTTGATGGAGTATCTTTCATATCTAATGCATTTTTTGCACTTTCGTTCTCATGACTCCTGTGAGGGAATAATCATGTATAGTATTTAATTAGTCAACAAGATTGTGAAGAGCTTTCCTCAAGTCAATCCTGACCCTACAATATTCTTCACTGGAAACAAACCAATATAAATAAGTATGATTGCTTGCAATGATAAAGGTAGAAATGCAACCATTTTCTTTTTACAACCTGAGCATGATATGAATGTATAAAAAAATTGTCTTCTCAAGTAAAAGGAGTGCGTGGAATGAAGCTTCATTGGTAAATGGTATATAGTTCAAATGCCTCAATATATAGTTCAAATGCCTCAATAGAATGGCATGTCTGATACCACTCTTGCTATGTTTATAACCAACACTTTTTCAACCAAACATTGTTCATTGAAACATAGATGGGTTGGCCATTATTTAAACGTATATCATATGGTTGCATAGGAGAGTGGGAATTAGACAAATTTGAACAATGCATACATTTTGAGGGAAAGACAATTAAATGACATCCATGGGCACTTTGCATGGTACTCACCGCTTTGTGCACAGGCCCATGGATCCAATCACATGCCCAAACACCACTTCACACAACCCAAGGAGAAGAAGCATGACCTACCAACCTGCACATGTCCTGTATGACACATGTATGTTCTGTTTGCAATAGCAGATGCTAGGAGGAAGTTGTTGGGGGTGTGTATGGCCTCCAAGAATGATTTACTTGCTGACTGAATATTGTAGAAAGGCAAATGGCTTCAATCATCTTCACTTGTTGTGTACAGCTGTGGAAAGAATCAATAGTTGTGTATGGCTTCAATAGTCAGAAGATTTGTTGTTCTTCATATTTAGAATTAAAAACTTACCTATTGCATTAGCTATTTTACGACAGCTGTTGATCTAAAATGTGTAAGGAAATGGATGGAGATAATTGCATAGTTGGTGGCATTCCACACTTGCTAATGGAGGAATGAAATTCAGGGCAGACTAATAAAATTTATAGCTATAAATTCTTCATTAAACTATCACTGAATACAGGTAGTAAATGTGGTGTAGAGAAGAGCTTCCAGTTACTCATATGCAGATATTTTACAGAACATTACACAGCAGTAAAATCAAATACACCATAATCACAAAAATTTTACCTGGGAAACCCAAATGGGAAAACCAAAATTTGGATAGTTGTTGAGTATCTATTTCGGCAAATTTTGGTTACAATCCAGCTAATGGCTCTCCATGTATACTCCCCCCATTGACATCCTCCTCTTCTTCATGTGCCTCTGAGTTTTCTCTTGTCTTGGGGATGTCTTCTTGCCATTTCTCCTCTGAAAACAATCTAGCTTGTCATGTGGCTTGCTTCTCAGTGAGGTTGAGTCTTTACAGTTTATTCCAATGTTACCAGACTCGGAATCGGCAATAAATCGGCGAGGCAAAAGAGCGAAGAGTTTTAATCGGATCGGGAATAAATCGGGAATAAATCGGCAAAAAATCGTTGAATTCATTAAATAAAAATATACACATATATTGAATTAAAAAAACCATTTTTCATTAATATTTGGTAAAGGCATGTCCAAACAATGCATAATATCAATAGATGTCCAAAATTATGAGTCCACACATGATCCAGATTCCAAAGCACTGAGTCTTGAGTCCTTAGAAGCATATGCTTCTAAAAGTTTACAAAAAAGTTAAAAACTGCATACTAATCAGAAAAAAATCAGCAACTAAGAGTCTAAGACTCTTAAGAGTGAGAACTAGAAGCGATTCCATCCTAAGACATTGCAACATCTCTACAATATATAACACTCAACACAATCATAACATTTATAAGACATTGCAACATCTCTACAATATATAACACTCAACACAATCATAATATACAAAATCTTTTCTAATTTTAAATAGAAAAATTAATTTTCCAAAACCTTTTATCACTTTATATTATAATCTAACTTTAAAAATTACGTAACTCGATTTTACTGTGTTAACTTACCACCGGGATAATATAAATATTTCCGTTCACTAATAGAATCATAATCATCACTTTCTATTATAATCTAACTTTAAAAATTACGTAACTCGATTTTACTGTGGTAACTTACCACCGGGATAATATAAATATTTCCATTCACTAATAGAATCATAATCTTAAACTTCACACTTGATTCTATACTAACATATTTACATTATCTACGAATCGCGCTCTGTAGCCTGGCTCCGTTACCAGAATGCTGCAGGACTTTACGTAATTCTCCAGGAGCTGAGAATCGTGTATCCCGGCACCTTGCTGCCTTGGAGGTAGTCTCCGAGATTCGATTCCAGGACGTACTCAGAGATCAGATATACTTGGTTTCCTCGCAGCAAGCTATCAAGAAATCCCTGTCCTCACAGCTTTGAAAAAGCAAGAGGGGTTTGGAATGCAGAAACTCGTATCTTCAAAAAGTCCAGATTACAAATAACAGCTACTACCAGCCTGTATCCGTTACACGCACATTTGATTAATCGGCTTAAAAACAAAAATCGCGAGTCAAACTCGCGTTGACCACGAGTCAAACTCGGTCAACGCGAGTTGACTCGTAAAGTTCCAAAACGGCTCGTTTAGTGGCCGAGCAGATCCGGACTTGCGAGTAATCGTAGGAATCGGCGATTCCTGTTACACTGGTTTATTCATTGCCACCCTTTTGCAGTTGACCATACGAAGGATGGAGTAGCACTATGCTGCCACCTTCATTTGCTGCTACTCTTTCTTTTAACAAGTAGGACAATTCTTCCATGCTTTTTGCCTTCACAAATGTGATCTTGTTGTTTATGGCCTTTACTTTTCTGTAATCAAAATTGGGGTCTTCATGCTTGGCCCTGAGTGGAGTGACGTTGGGGCTCAGAATGTTTTGCCTTCTCTTGTCTAGCCCTTGTCCATCATGGCCCATCTGCCTTAAGAGCTTGGAGGCAATGCCTTTGGCATGCTGTTCAAAATCACCAACATGTTTTTGAGAAGGGTCTGAAGAAGGTGAAGTTATCATGCTTGGCCCAATCATGGTGTTGGCTTTCACAGCAATAATGGAAGGGGCTTTTCTAGCCTCTTGGAGTTGGTTGTAGCTTTGCCAGTGCGTCTTCCCTTTTTGTCAATTCTTGCTGCAACTGAGCCATCACCTGAGTGAGTCCCTTTGGATGACCTCTCCAAATTGCACAAATTGCACTTTGCTCTTGTCCTACATTTTTCCATAACAGCTGTGAGGGAGCCTTGATGTTCGTTAAATCAGTTCTTGTAGAGGTCTCAAGGTTCTTCTTCTGTCTTTGCAAGTCTTAGGTCATATATCTGGACCTTCTCCTTTAAGTGTACTCTCTTCTTGAAGCTGCACATTGATGGCCCTTATGTCTTCCAAACTTCTCTCTTTTGCATTGCCCATCTGGAGTCTAGTTTCTCTTAAGTTATAGCAACTGCATCAGGAGCAAGGATTCAACAACGTTGATAACTTGTAATCCAAAAAACGAAGGACTTTTAATCTACTCACCTCACCAGCATAGAGAGATTGCGGATTTAATTTTTGGTCTCTATTTCTTTGTCTCCAAACCGGTGGCCATATGGCCTGTATTTATGGTGGAGTTGTGAGTGTAAACTACCCAGCAGTGCTATCCAGGATTAGATGTATGGCCTGGTCTTTGGTGTAACCTGCCCACAACAACCACTACCAGTTTAATAGTAATCAGGCCAATAAAAACCAAGGCTACGTTGAGCATGATTGAATGCTTGATTACTGATTGAATACCTCGTATTTTGGTTACTGATTGAATTCCCCTTGATTTAATGTGTATATTACCGATTACTGATTGAATTAATTACTGGTTGAATTGAATTCATGATTATTGAGTGAATGTTTATTAATGTTTTGATGCCAATCAGTAATTGCTGAACTTTTCCATTGACTTATCCTCCATGCTCAGTAGAATGCACTGCAAGAATGTAAGTACAAAATGCTGTTATCCTTTGATGGAGTACTCGCCAAGGTACTGCTAGGGACATTGACTTATCCTCCATGCTCACTCGAATGCACTGCAAGAATGTAAAGTACAAAATGTTGTTATCCTTTGATGGAGTACTCGCCAAGGTACTGCTAGGGAAAGTGTGGGTCTAAATGGAATAGATGTAGATGAAGTCGTAAATAATACAAACAAGACGGACTATGGACTCTTTAAGGTACTGCCAGGAAAAGGGCAGGTCTAAATGGAATAAATGTAGAGAAAGTCCTAAATATTACAAACAAGTCAGACCATGGATTTTCTATATACTACAATTTTGAGAGTAGAAACACTTCATGGGGTTTCAAGGTCCATACATACAAGCGACTTTTCAAATCCCTGCATCTGAATGGGTCTAAATGGAATAGATGTAGATAAAGTCGTAAATAATACAAGCAAGACAGACCATGGACTCGTTAAGGTACTGCCAGGAAAAGGGCAGGTCTAAATGGAATAAATGTAGAGAAAGTCCTAAATAATACAAACAAGTCAGACCATGGATTTTCTATATACGCAATTTTTAGAGTAGAAACCCTTTCATGGGGGTTCAAGGTCCATACATTACAAGTGGCTTTTAAAATCCCTGCATCTGAATGACTGATTGCACTTAATTTACTCCAGCCACCTTTCAAAGTTAGTCCTGCCACCAAAGTGTGACCTAACATCACACCAGAGATTGCAGTGCATTGATGTTGCGTTAGTGAAAATGTGGGAATGTTGTGGATATGTATCCCTGTTTCAGTAGGCCTTACATACACAACCGCATGAAGCTGTCTAGGTAATGAGATAGCTTGAAAATTCTACTATGTAAGTAGGCAGGTATGATCCCTGTTTGGGGGTGTGCAACGTTCAAGCAAAATAGAAACACATATGAGCAGATGTAGATTGAAGTTGGAGGGGTCTCTCTCCAGTGAAAAGCCAAGGGAGGCAGTCTTGCTTGTGTCTACCTGTACCATGTCAGCAATGTTCCAAGATGAAGATAATGCCTAAACCTCTGATTCTTTGTCTTTTTATGATATAATGGAATGAAGCCATGGAATCCTTTGAGCCAGCAACTGTTTCTCAGCTGTCCAACATAGAGCCAGTGACATTCTTTCCCGTGAACTTGACTTCAGAGTGCTGGCCATGTAAAATTGCCATCCCTGTTTCCTTTGATCACAACCAGGGATGTGCCTAGGTCTGTTTGAATCCAGTGCAGGTGAGGGGAGGTGGATTTTCCAGCCCTGCTTCCTTTGATCATAACCAGAAATGTGCCTGGGTCTGTGTGGGGCTGGGGAGGGGTGGGGAGGGTTGTGGGGTGTCTCTGTTGCAATAATTGATCACTTTTGATGGTTGAAATACTGGCATAGGGTGTCTGGCAAGGACTTTAGATCATTTAAGGTGCTGAAGAGTTCCAGTATTATTTAGTATATGTTAACGTTAATGAAATATATAAAATTTATGATACATTGTTAAATACTTTAAACAATCCTAATCAAATATTATTCTTTTATTGCAAAGATATATTATCTAGTAACTACAACGGATATTCCTTGTTGGCATCAGGAAGGGAACCTTTTTTTTTTTTTGTTTTTAAATTTTTACAACATTTATTTGAAGTACCTTTTTTCATGGACGAAGATACACCAGAAACCGTTCTAGGAATTGAATTATATTTTCTCCAAGATAATTTACTTTTTTCTGCGGCCTTATTTTTAGGTCCAAGTGACTGCAGAGTCAAAAGGTCCAGTAAAGATAGCAGCACCTTTACAAACCTCTGCTGCAAAAAGACCGGAAACATCCTACACAACACTCGGATCATTCAGCTGGGATCAGGATAATGAAAAAATCAAGGTGAGTTTGACACCAATATTTTGTTCTTATCTCTGTAAGAATGAGTAAGCTATTTTATAATGTGAAAGAGTTTCGAACAACTAAGAAGTTAGAACCCTATCATATATGCTATTTTTTACCAGATCTTCGGATGGTTTTTAGTAATGTAAAATTTTGCAGGTATATCTATTTCTCGAGGGAGTAAATGAAGAGAAAGTTGTTTCTAATTTCCAGCCTTCGTCATTTGATGTCAAACTTCATGATATTGAAGGAAAAAATTATCGCTGTGGTGTGCCAAAGCTGAACAAGGCTATAGTGCCAGAAAAATGTAGACTCACTGTTAAGCCTCAACGTGTTATTATTACCCTTCAGAAGGCTGAGAAGGGTAATTGGCTAGATATTTATTACAAGGAGGATAAGGTTGGTTGCTGAAATTCCATCTTTTGTAATGTTATTGAGATTTTCGTCTCGCTTTATTAAAATTCTATTTCTATTTTGTGTGAGCTTGTCTTGCGCTATTCAGTGTATTTTAGATTGCTCATCATTAAGATTCTGAGCTATTGCTGTTGATTTTTGTGTTCAGTTGAAGTCAAACCTTGACAAGAACAAAGATCCAATGGCAGGAATCATGGATCTGATGAAGGTAATAACCGTAATACAGTCCAAACACTTACAGTTCATTCAATTGCTTACAGTTGGTTTTCAAAAAATTTGCCTTTGCTTTTTTGGTTGGAGAAGCAAAATGTAACTATAATAACACAAGAATCCTTGAGCCTAAAATGCAAGGATTATATCAGATGCGTGGAGAATTCATGTAGGTTATCAATACTTGACATTTAAATCCGTTCCAATTGTCCACCTTGTAGTTCTAACTTCTGCGTATTCATGCACCAGAACTACCTTATCCTGTTTATGGGGCCTTTAGGCAATGGTGTTGTAGAAATATATTAGAGTTGATTTCGTGGTATCTGTTGATAGGAATATGTTAAATCTTACATAGATGATCTGTGAGCATAGATGTCATATTGTACAATTTCTAGATACAATTAATGCTTTTTGTTCAAGCATGAATTTATAATTTTTTGTTTTCCTTCCTGTAGAATATGTATGAAGAGGGTGATGATGATATGAAGAAAACTATTGCCAAAGCTTGGAGTGAAGCACGATCAGGGAAGAAATCAGATCCATTAAAAGGATACGGTGGTGACATGTAGAAAGAGCAGATTGAAATTTAGAGCTCTATATATGCCGATTCAGCAGCAGAGGCAGCTAGAATTGTGAGATGAATACTTTGTAGTATAAGGTGTTTACTGTGCCAGAGTGTTTGACCTAGGCCAGTTCACAGTCCTGATGAGTTTCAAGTTGGTTATTACTGTTAGATCTGCTGAGGTTGCCAAAACTGAAAAAATTAAGACTTATTGCTCTTTGATTAGGCCATCGGTTTCATAGTGTTTATGCAAATGTCTTTTGCACAATCTCACATATGCAAGTAGGCTACGTTGCAGTTCCGGAGGTTTATACTTAACTATACAAACAGTATATTGTTATGTATGATAAATTCAAAAATTTTGATTTTGCTTATCAGCACGTTGATTTATTATATTCAAATGACCAAGTTACATGCTCTGATACGGGTTACCTAAACTGGAGAAAAAAGATCTACAAGATAGATGCTGTTTCATTCAGTAAATTAATGTTTGGCTCTTTGGAAATAGAAAGGACTATTTTAAAAAGGTTACCCTGAGGGTGTCTTTGAAGCTAGTTTCTGAAATTTGTTGTGCGAAACTTAATGGTTTTACAAACTCATTTGTGTTCTTGGGGTTTGACCTATCCCACTGTTATCGATTATAGCCCATCCTTTGCCACCTGTTTTGTGTATGGTTATGAATCAGATGTTAAATCCTGAAAACCCATTTGTGTCCTTGGGTTTTGACCTATTCCACTCTTATCGATTATAGCCCATCCTTTGCCACCTGTTTTGTGTATGGTTATGAATCAGATGTTAAATCCTGTTTATCCCCAGCTACGCCTGATCTTCATTTCGGATTCTATATCATTTGATCTGATTAGATTAGATTTCCCCTACTTCCTTCCTTATTATGTCAAAAGGTGCTCTCCAGCACAGTACTCTCCAGCCCAGTATGGAAGAAATATTATAATGTCTTGTTTTGTCCTCTATTTATTACGTTGAAAGGTGCTCTCCAGCCCAGTATGGAAGAAATGTTATACTGTCTTGTTCTGCCCTGTTATAGAGCATTGATCCTCATAAGGCACCATAGTGATGGGCAGCTTCATATTTACTGGGCATGTAAGCATGAATGATGAACAAGTATGGGCTAAGTTTAGCGACTTCACCGTTTCAAGTGACATGTCGCTGGCTGCCAGAGGCAACCACCGTGTCAGGGTTTACCAATAAACCTTTCCGAGTTCTATTTGTACCCTGGCTTGGCAAACGAACTCTTCTATTTTAAAGACTAGGCAACACCACTCGAGCATTTTCATCGCTTTGTAGGCATGTGGTTTTGGTTTCGTAGATGTGAACTAGCTTTGTAGGCAATCATATGCTTTTGGGTTCGTAGATGTGAACTATTTTAGTGATCGGGCAATTAGAGGAGGCCCCATGCTAAGAACAAATTCACTATTTTAATGATCAGGCAGTGTTTTGTACTTAACTTCCAAGATGAGCATCCCAGAAGTTTTTTGCTTTCCTTTTAGAGATGATAACTGTTAATTAGAAATCGCTCTGTTTTTGTTCTTTCCAATTGTGATGGTTTGAATAAAGAAAAACGTTCATAGTCTTTCCAGTAGTGATGGTTGACTAAAGAAAAGCATGGCAGGCTAGGCTCAACTGAAAACATGGAGTTAAATCGGGCAAATCGGGCTCTCAGTATACAAGTATAATAATGAGTTGATGTCTTGTTTTTTCTGTGTGGGAATTTGGTGAGATTGTGATTTTGTTGTTTTAAACTGTGTTTTTGAATATATAAACGGATTCAACACCCTGAAAGAATCAATCCTGCAGATTATACAATACAGACTTATGACTTTAAGATCTGCAGATTATATAATATAGACTTATGGTGAGATTGTGATTTCTTTTTTGTTGTTTTAAACTCTGTTTTTGAATATATAAACGGATTCAACACCCTGAAAAAATCAATCCTGTAGATTATACAATAATCTACAATACAGACTTACGACTTTAAGATCGGCAGATTATATAATATAGACTTGTGATTTTAAGAAATCCCTGTCAGATTTCGAGCAAAATTGAATGGAAAATATACCTGAAAAACAGCGAAAATGTTGAATAAAATCCCTGTCAGAGAATAGTCAGGCTATGCTTTTGTCAGCATTGTTGATCACATCGATATTTCTGATTTTATTGACCTGAGGTCATGGATTGTTCGGATGATTTATAAATAACAATATTCATTTACTTTTACTTTCACCTATACTAATCTCCAGTTTGATGTTCCTTGATTTCTGTAAAAATTGTGCCTACTTCCCAGACAAAGTGACGACCGTTGATCACCTCTTTCCCAATAACAGTAATTCAGTTTGCTTGCACCAATACTGATTCCTATCTTCTCCAGTTTGCTTGCACCAATACTGATTCCTATCTTCTTCAGTTTGATGTCCCGTAATTTCCTTCAAAAATGTTTACACAAGCATGGCTTTTTGATTTTTAAAAATGGTTTATTAATATGGGGTTTAACGGTGGTGAGTCTTGCTGGGTGGAATCTCACCCAGCAATCCACGAGATGAGGGTTCAAATTTCATTGAGTATATATATATGACCTGTTGTGTCTTGGTTAGAAGAGTAGGCAATTCTATAGTGGACGTCTCGGCTTTTGTTGAGACATAAGTTACCTACTATTGTGCGGCTTGCAGGCGGTTGCTCGTAGCCTAGGTTTATAGTGGCAGCTAGTTAGATTTGATCCTAGGTCTGTTCAGGATAACTCTCACCAGTTACCGATTATCTTAGATTCGATATAATATATATATATTAATATATATATATAGCTTTTAACTGGATGTATATTAGTAACCTTTACCAAAATTTTCTACCAATATCAAAATTTACACACACGAAACTATATTGAATAATCATATAAATTCTATTAAAATAAATTATTATTTTATTTTGTATGTGAAAGATTACCTAGCTTAGCCGAGGGATTCCCTTGGATACAATCGTTGACTTTTTAAAACATTATTTTGATTATATGTATTTCTAAAATAATTAGAAATACAATTATAAAACCTGTAAAAATATGAAATCTAGAAATACAATTATAAAACCTGTAAAAATATGAAATCTGGAAGGGAATTGCTTTTTTCTGTTCTTTCCTTTTCACTCTCATATAAAGGTGGCTTATATTGGGAATGCCCTTGCATTGTAAGTGGAGAGTATACTTGAATGATAGAAGTGTTGACAATGTTGGCATTAAATGATATAAGTGTTGGCAATGTTGACATTGATGCTAAGTTATGTTGTTTGATTAATGTCGATAAATCAATAAAATTTTATTGTTGTTACTAAGTTAACATATTATAATTTATGTTGAATGTAAACTATTGAAAGTGATGTGAAGTGCAAAGACTATGCTCATCATTGTGAAAATTAAACATTGAAAGTTAATCAATCAATAGAATAAAAAAAAGGTTAGAGGGAATAAAAAAAGTCTAATAGAAAATATGAATGTTGTATATAATTATTCCTTTGACTTATTATTATTATCATTATTATGTTGCACAGAATTATTCCACTGCCTCGAGCTTTGTATATAATTATTCTGGTGCGCCTATCCACTCGCTGTCAATGCTAAGTATGGTTTTGTCTTTCTGTCCCTCACATTTTTGCTCTAGTCAAATTTTTGATTTTCATGATTGCAATTAGTTATTTTTCTTTGTCGTTGCGTTACTCTCCTTATCACTATTTATATCTTAACATGATATATTGAAATCATTTTGAGATCTTGGTTCTTTTTGATAGATTTCAATTTTCCTTTTTATGCTTGCTTTCTTTGATTTCTTGAGCTTTTATGTATCCCCACCTCCTGCACCCACCCACTCCCTTTTTCTTTTTTTTTGATAGATTTCAGTTTTCCTCTTTATGCTTGCTTTCTCTGATTTCTTGAGCTTTTATATATTCCCCTCAATCCCCCCTTTTTTTTTTTTTTTTGTGCAAGAAAGTGATTAATGCTTGGTGATGCCTTTTTCAATGACATGCATTGGCAACCTCTTATTCAACATTTTATTGTTATTTGGATTCTCTTGGAGTTGAATGACTAGAAATTGTATTTTAATGCTTGTAGAGAATAGATTTGACAAAATAATGTATTTAAATCTCCCTTCATTTGTTTGTTATGAGATGGTATGAGATTTGATTTTTGAATTTGTATGAACATGGAAATTGTTTTTTTATACAATTTTATTTCTGTTTTTTTTAAAGGATCACGGACTCTTGATTTACTCTTTTAGGGGAAGGAATTGTTTTTCTTCTACTCACATCTTAGCAATTTATTTTTCATAAATTCACTTTGATCATGTAGCATCAATATTATTTAAATCCTTACGACAATAGTATTGAAGTTGAAGTGTTGCAATTGAGTGAGGCATGGTGTTTCAATCACCCATGACCTTCAAATTGTAGAGACATTTCTATAAATTTTCCTCAATTTGAATGTCGATTTCTGCATTGATTCCTTCAATATGTTTATTTTAAAGAGTGTTCTTTTAGGATATTTGATATTGCAGAGTCCCATTTTTCTTCAAAAATCTTTCGCTTCTTTGAAATGAGATTGATGAGCAAGGATAATTTCCATTTTTTTTTTTTGAAATGGAGAATGCTCCTCGGTTCAATTTATTTGAACTTCCATCTTTTGTTGATAAATTTATTTTTCTTCTTCAAACATTTATAGTAGCGATCAAAATAACAGTCTTGAAGGATTTAAAGAAATCCTAGTGATGCAGTGAAATTGGTACAATAGTTGATTACTTGCTGATATAGAAGTCTTCACATGGAGATTGCGAATAATGAAGTCTTGATGTAGATTTCATTATGCTTCATGATGAATGCTCTATAAACCAAACTTAAACATATAAAAAGTCTGCTCCTTCGCTTGATGGAAGTATCTTTGCTTTTGCTTCCATGTTTATATTTGGATGGCTTTAAGGTTTTACACATCAAATGTTTAACTAGAATCATCATAATGTTTATTGATGCAATTAGAGAATGAAGAATTTTAAGCAAAATTGATGATGCAATTTCGCAACAAGTTATGCTTAGTTTTCAACATAATGTGAATAGTTACCAAATAGATATGTAATTGTCTTAACAGTACTAGCACTGTCTACTTGTAGAAATTTATTTACAAGTTTATGCATCGGATATATACACGTGAAAAAAAATCATTGAAGAATGGACTTTTGAATGGTGAACCTGATTGATGTTCATAACTCTTTGGAAACATGACTTGATTTCTCACTTTGATGATATTTTCGTTCTTTCTACTTCTTTAACTGCTTCAAATTCTTGTCATGATCATAAATTTTGTGTTTTTCTTCATTACTTCTTCTTGCTCCTATAATCTATCCCTTAAATTGTGCTCAATTTCATATATTTTGCAATCTTTTAGGTTCTCCTTTTGAGGTCAGATTAGTGAAGAGAGTCTGTAGGTACTATCTCTAGTTTGTTTCTCAGATATTCAAATGGTTTTTTAGCAAGGGGTTTTGTAAATGTCTGCTATTTGTTCCCTTGTGGCTATGTAGTTCACCTTTACTGTTTGCTTAGCTACTTGTTCTCTAAGAAAGTGGTACTTTATAGAGATATGTTTAGTCTTTGGATGGAGCACATGATATTTTGAAAAGCTTATTGCACTTGTATTGTTGCACTTGATCAATATAGGTTCATTAAAATTTACTTTCATGTCTTGTAGTGTCTGTGTTTCATCCACAATACTTGAGTGTAACATGTTGCAATTGCTATGTACTCTATTTCTGCGGTAGATAGAGATACTGATATTTGTTTTTTGTTTAGCCATGCCACCAATGATTCTCTTAGAATGCATTGCCGCTTGTACTTTTTTTTTTTCATTCACACATCTCGACCAATCTGCAACTGTGTATGCTATCAAAGTAAAATCATTACCTTTTGGATACCATAGACCATAGCATGTAGTCCCCTTCAAGTACCTAAATATTCTTTTTGTTGTTAACAAATAACTTTGTTTGGGCGCTGATTAATACCTTGCTACTTATCCGACTGCCAACGTTATATCCGATTGAGAAGTCGTTAGGTATAACAAACTTCTTATAATAGATCTATATTGCTTTTGATCCACATCAACAGATTCATCATCTGCACATATTTTACATCCGATAGTCATGGGGGTTGAGATATGTTACAATCTTCCATTTGAAATCTTTTCAACTGCACATAGTTTACATCCCGTAGTCATGGGGGTTGAGACATGTTTACAATCTTCTATTTGAAATCTTTTCAATAACTCTTAGATATTTTTCTTGAAAAATGAATATGCCTCCAGGGTTTTGTAGGATCTGGAGCCTTAGGTAAAAGGTAAGTTATCCGATTATAGACATTTCAAATTCGGTATTCATCTTTTTAGCGAACCATTCTATTAGATAATGTTTATTGTTGCCAAATATAATATCATCCATGTATACAACTATTACCAACAATTCATCACCATCCGCCTTAATGTAGATTACTATCAGTGCCTCTCTTGAAACCTTGTTCTTGAAGGTACTTGTTTAGTCTAGAGTACCACACCTATGGTGCTTGTTTAAGACCATATAGTGCTTTCTTTAACCTGTAGACATAATTAGGTTTATTTTTCAATGAGAAACCTTCAGGGTGTTCCATATAGACTTCTTCCTCAAGATCACCATTTAAGAACGCAGATTTCACATTCATTTGATACACCTTGAAATCATTATAGCATGCAAAGGCCAAAATATTTTGATTGCCTCCAATCTCATGACTTGTGCAAAGGTTTCTAACAACTTGACCTTGTTTATTCAATTTATTTTTGAATACCCATTTTGTGCTAGTGGTATTCTTTCTGACAGGTCTTGGTGTTAGTTCCCAAGTCTTGTTTTTTTCAATTTGGTCTAATTCCTCATTCATAACATCTATCCAACTTTTGTCTTTGCCTCTTCAAAGTTCTTTGGCTCTATCTGTGACAACATGGTTATATGACCTTGCTCAGACTTTTTTGCTAATTGCCTATTTGTTTGTACTCCACTTTTATCTCCAATAATTTGATTTTTAGGGTGATTTTTTTGAGTGTATTTTGAAGGTCTCTTTGGATGAATTTCAGTATGTTCTAATACTTTATCTTGTATTTCGTTCTCCTAATGATATGATGATGATGGTTTGGAGGATAGATAAAACCTATGTTTTTGTTCTTATTGGGTAGCTCTTCATCAACCTTTACACCTATGCATTCCACAATCTTATGCAATATTTTATTATAACACTTGTATCATTTACTTTTTGACGAATATCCCAAGAATATTCCCTCATCAGATCGAACATCAAATTTTCCCAACTTCTTATCGTTATTTTTGATATAACATTTACTTTCAAACACTTTAAAATGTTTGATTGTTGCTAGTTTCCCATGCCATAGTTCATAAAGTGTCTTATCACAATTTGGTCTAAGATGTGCCTTATTGAGAATATGTACTGCTGTATGGACTGTTTCTGCCCAATAGGTTCGGGCAATGTTACTTTCTTGCATCATGGCTTTAGCTATTTGTTGAATATCCCTGTTATGTTTCTCTGCGACTCCATTCTGTTGTGGTGTGTTTGCAAGAGTATATTGTTGCTTTATCCCACATTGCTTACATAGGTTTGCAAACTCATCTAATATAAATTCACCTCCTCTGTCTGACTTTATGCACTTTATCTTGCAACCTGTTTGATTTTCCGCCAATGCTTTAAACGTTTTGAATTTTTCAAATGCTTTTGACTTATATCTGAGAAATGCCACCCATGTTAATCTTGAATAGTCATCTATTACCAGCGCAAAATATTGTTCTCTTCCTGGTGCTTCTGTTCTAGAAGGCTCACATAGATCCATATGAACTAGCTGCAAGGGCTTACTACTTGATAATTTATCTTTGACTTTGAATGATGTTCATGTTTGTTTGCCCATTTGACAAGACTTGCAGATAGTGTTTTGAGGCATTTTTATTGGTGGTAGATCTCTGATTGCTTTCTTTTTGCTGAGTTTAATGATGTGATCAAAGTTGAGATGCCCCAATCTCTTATGCCTTAGCCAGGATTCATCTTGTTTGTTGGTGTAGCATTCTTCATTCTCTTTTTTCAAGATATATACATTATTTTCAGTTTCGAACTCTAGCCAAAACCTTCCCTGTAGATGTTGACATGATTTTACAGTTTTGAGCTCTAAAAATAACATCACAGGCTTTGTCACACATTTGATTTACACTCAACAAGTTATGTTTTATACCTTTTACAAACAATACATCTTGAGCCTTTCCTCTTCCGTTGTTTAGATAAGCTGTACCTTTTCCTTTAATTCTACCTGCTTCATTATTACCGAATGTGACATTTTCCAGTTTTATTTTCATTGAGGGAAACAAACTTGCTTTTATCTCTTGTCATATGTCTAGAGCAACCACTGTTCATGTACCATTTATTATTTTGATATTGAGCTTACAAAACTAAGTCTCACTTATCAGGTTTCTTTTCTTCTACCTTCTTTCTCCATTGCATGCATCCAATTGTTCTATACATATTCTGAAATGTTAATCTATTGTCTTTAAACTTACATTCATATGTCTTGTGCCCAAAGTTGTGACAATAGAAACGTTCAGTGATATCAAGGAATGGAGCAAATGCATTTTTGTCTTTATTTATTTTTGTGATATCAATGGATGAAGCAAATGCATTTTTGTCTAGATTCATAGTTGTTTTAACATCTGTGAATTATTCTTTCTCATCGTAAAATATTCAAAATCAATTCTTCTGACATAAGCTTTACAATTTATGGCTTTGTGTCCAGAATTCTTACAGTAATAACAATATCCATAAAACAAATATCTGTACCCGGTAGAGAATGTTGTTTGTGAATCTAACCAACTTAACATTTGATAACCCCGTCTTCTGAAGAAGTGAGGTTTATGATAGGTTGTTGTTTGTGAATCTAACCAACTTAACATTTGATAACCTTGTCTTCTGAAGAAGTGAGGTTTCTGATAGGTTGTGTATTGATTGCCCATTTCTTTTGCTTCTTGTATTACACCGACAATGCCATTTTGCAGTTGTTCACTTGATGATGAAATGTTGCTCAATTTTTATTCTTAGATTGATGTGAGTTGTCATCCTCTCTCCTAGTGGCTTTTACAAAAGTGATTGTTCTTTTATCCTTTACCTTAGATTCACTGGATTCTCCTTCATAACCTAACCCTGCATTTATAAATGAAGACCTTTTCAATATCACATCCAGTTTTTCAGATCCCTTTATCTGCTGAATATTTATGTTTAGTTCATTTTGAGCTTTCTCTAATTTTTTATTTAGACATACCACATCTTCCTCCAATTTTTCACACTCCTGGTTTTTCTCTTTTATCTGTTGTAGTGAAATGTATTCCACTTTCTTTTCTTCTTCAAATTCAACTTCCAACTTGATAATGTCTTCTAAATTTAGTTCTTCTTTTACATATTTTAACATGATCTTTTTTGCTTTCTATTCTTAAGTTTAAGCCTTTTTATTTCATCTAAGGCACTGATTAACTCCCCCTCAAGGTTTATCTCACATTCCTCTTCTTCTTCATATTCATGACAATCATTTTCAAGTTTTTCCAAGGCCATTAGTATAAATTCATTTGTTCCATCTTCACTATAAGATTTGTTAGAGCTTTTAAATCCACTACTATCTTCTTGAGCATATAAAATTTTTCTTTTTGAATTGTCTTTCTTTTTGTATTTTGTTAGACGTATTCTTCTCATTCCCTTTAAATTGATTTTCCTCTTTCTTAGAAGGAAATTTTGATGCATAGTGTCCCACTTTTCCACAACTAAAATAGTTAAATGAAAGTTTCCTTTATATTTACCTGTGCCTTTCTTCAACTTTCTGACGAATTTTCTTCCATGGGCTTGTCTGCTTTGAAAGCTACCTCTCTACTGGTTGTCTTTCCGTTTGGAATTCTCATCTCATACGCTGTCAAAGAGTCACATAGTTGATTTTTGTTCAAGGCATCAAAGTTTTCAGTTTCTTCTATCGCTGAAACCTTAAGATTGAATTTAGAAGTTAATGACCTCAAAATTTTCTAAACTATTACACTTTCGTTGATTGTTTCACCTAGACTCAACACGATATTCACAATTTATAAAGTCTTAGAAAGAATTTAGCTATATCTTCATCTTCATTCATTTTTAATGTTTCAAACTGAATTTTGTACACCGGTAATTTGGCTATCTTCACTTTTTTATCTCCTTCATGAATATTTTCTAATTTATCCCAAATACCTCTAGTTGTCTCACAACGCATTACTTTGATAAATTCAGACTTACATAAACCACTCAAAAGTGTATTCATAACTTTTGCATTAGCTATAAAGTTTAGTTTGACATTTTTATCACTAGTTGTTGTTTTGGTTTTTCATACCCATCACTACATCAGATCAAATTTGTATTCCTAGAGACATTAAATGTCTTCATTCTTACTTTCCAGAAGTCATAGTTTGTACCAATAAATAGAGGGGCTTTATTTGTTGAACATCTTTCTTGGCTAGCCATTTTATTTACTTAGGACCTCTTTCCAGTGGTTAGACTGTTATAGAAGGAACTTGGCTTTGATACCAGTTGATATTTAAGAAGGGAAATTTCTTAGCCGTTTCTTCTTATTAGCGTTTTACTATGTAATATTTTGTTGATTTATTCTTCTCGGTCTTTGATTTACTCTTTATATTTTTTTATGATTTTTTATATTACATGGTCTAACATTTCATTGGAAAAGACATTTCCCTTCTAAAGGTACCATGTTTTGGAAAAAAATTAGGGTTGACAACAAAAGAAAGTCTTGGTAAAAAAAAAAAGCTGGGTAAAAGTCCATGAAAGCGAAGCTTTTCTATTCTTCAAGTAAAATTTTCACATATAATTAAGGACATTTGGAACAAACACTCGAGCTATCAAGCTTGAGCCTAGCTATCTCTCCAAAATGTCCCTCATTAGATGGTTAGTGCGACTGCGTGTCGTGTTTGCGTGGTTTGGGATGGGCACTTTCTTTGAGGCTTTCCCCCCTCCCTAGCTTAACTTGGTGTAATTACTTATAATATTATTACAAGGCACTGGTATCTTGAAAATGTCTAGGTTGAAATATGAATATCAAATTGAATCATGAATTAATGGACGCTACTAGAGTGAACATCAATGCTCTGCACAACTATACTGCATTGCATTTCATTTGTACTTGTATATTTAATAGGGCCCCTTTGACCTCTATTATATGTGTGGGAGAGTGAAAGGATAACGAGTTATTAAAGAATGACATGGTCAAAGTTTACAAATACATGAGGCATGTATAGGAAAACTCACTTAAACAATCATTAACACATTCTAACAACTTTCACATTCTTTTTTGTTTAGGAATAATGATCACTAACGAGTTAGTGGTGTTCAAGGAGTTAAGGGAGTAGACCATCATTAACACATTCTAATAACTTTCAATATTTTTTTCTTAGGAATAATGATCAGTAAGGAGTTAGTGGTAGTGGTGTTCAAGAAGGCAAGGGATGGATGTTAGTCAAATTCAACACTTCGATTAATTTAAATTACTTACTTAAGTTTCAATTGGTAAGTTACCGATCTAGATAAGTTGTATTAAATTAAACAATAATTTTGAATAATGATTTTGAGGGTTTTACACATGAAGTGGCATAAACAACTTCTAACATCATGTACAACCTATTATGGTGAAGTTGTAACACTGTATGTTGATTTTTTTTTGGAAATATTGAGAGGGGTGAATCAATATTTCTTATCAATTAATAGCTTACTAGCGATTGCCCAAGAAGGTGCAAAGAAAGGTGCTAAATTAAAATAATTGTATTTTGTTTTGAAATAATAATTGTTATATTAAATTTAGATTGTTTATGTATTTGTGTGTGCGTGTTTTAAATTTATAATTGCAATCATATGCATCATGAATCAGCACAATGCCCATTTCAAATAAATATTATGAGAATACTTTATAATTAAAATTCTTATCTATTAAATGAGAGAAGAATATAGAGATTGGTCAATGATGGTGATGTAGAAATTTTTTGAGAATGCTTATGTATGACTGAAATTTTGTAAAGTTAATATTTGAGTTAGTGATGTTTAATGGATATGAATTTAAAGATTTTTTTTAAATGATTCAAATAATGGATATATTAAAATTTTAACTAATTAATTAAAATTTTTAATTTTTAATTTTTAATTTTATTTTTATTTTTGGGATAAAAACTCTACTATAAAATCACCTATATGAATTAATAATATAGAAAGTATATTTCTATCTTTCTTACTTTCCTGGAAAATGAATCTATGTTGATTTAATAATATATAAAATAAATTTATATTCATCTAGCTGTGATGGCAGTGATGGATAGGATGGGAGGGGAAATGCCATAACTGAAATCAAGGACACTAATTTCTAGAGATTCTTAAGCAAAGTCTAAACATAGTAGTGTAGACAATCATCCTTTTAGGTTTTTTTCCAAGTCAATTTTGTAACAAATTTAGGGGTTTTCTAGTTTCAAATTTAGGTTTTCTTTCGGTGAATTTTGTTCCCTGGTCAGTTTTGTAATAAAGTTAAAATTTTTCTTGTATTAAATTTAAGTTTTGTTTTGGTGAAATTTGTTTCAAGTTTAGTAAGGATTTATTGGAATTATATCTTTTAATTTTATAAATAACAAAATTCAAATACTTTAAATATTTTCAAACAATAAACCTATAAATAGATTTGAAAACACATTTTAAATAACTAAATTCACAATCTTACAAGCAAATTCCAAAACAATTGGCCTTAACCTCCATCATTTTCCTTTAACCAAACATTTAGGGATTCCTACTACCAAGTTAACAATATATTTAAAAATAAATAAGTTATTTTATTGTTGTTGTAAGGTTTTACTTTATATTATATGTAATTGAAGATTACAATTACTTTCCAACTTGCATGGTTGATCAGATTTGAGACTTGACCAAACTCACTAAAACTTGGCAAATGTTGCAATTTTTGTGGTTTATAAAAGTTCTTTTAGATTAAGAGATTCTAGAAATTCTTGAGCTAACCATATGTAAAGTAATCCATTTGCAAAAAACTTCTCAATGTTTCATGTCCTACTTCATCACTTCCCTGATCTATTAAATAAAAGAAATGAGTAATGGAAAATATTGAATCAAACAAAAAGGTAAAGAGCAAAGTATACAAACATACTTGGACAACACAAATTGAAACAAACTTGAAATCATACTTCAATTCATTAAATAAACAACTTGTAGAATATTACCTTGCTATAATACCAAAGAAGAAAGCAATGTCATTTGAAGGGCATGCTTTCCCTTTTTAACCGTCAAGTACGCATTCTTTTATTCCTCTCGTGAAAAAGAAAGGAATGTAGCCCAATAAAGTAATACCATTGTTCTTTCATGAAGAGGAATTATAAGATAAAATTAGATAGCCTAGTGGGCTAGTTCAAATGGTGGAGCGCTTTCAGCGTTCTTTTGGGCTAGATGGTTGCCTTTGTTGTATGCCTTACTATGTCTCTACAGAATTTAAGGCATTGGGCTAGATGGTTGCCTTTGTTGTGTGCCTTACTATGTCTCTATAACATTAATAGGTTTACACTGGGAAGTGTCACAAGGTTCCCCACAAGGTTTTCCATGGAAAAAAAAATATTAGTACTTAATGACAACAAAAATAGGTCAATGGGACTAAAAGGTAACAATAATACAAGGTATTGTGTAAAAGTGCAAAAGCAAGAGAATCCTTGCTATTAATTCTCGCTTAGACAATACTTAGTAGGCTTATGCATTAAATTCAAAGGACAAGACTTCAATATTAGGTAATAAAAAAACTAACACATTAGCTCGATTGTCATCGTGGTCAAATTTTAGAATTTTATCTTTCTTAAAAATGTAATATTAAGTTGAGGGATAAATGGATGATCAAGATATAAAGGTGTTGCTTATGCAATGTAAAAACATTCACAAACACATGCATTTGAAATTTTTCCAAAGAAATCAAAGAAATTATTTTTTCTTACAAAAATTATAGGAAACATTTTAATTGATATATTAAACATAAAATAACCTAATATTTATTTATTATATTCTAAATACGAAAGAAAAGACACTTAGGCTTGCAGGTGCATAATGTTGCAATATATATCAAGCACCATGATTAGTGCAAGTGGAATACAAGGAGAAGATGGATTAGTGCAAGTGGAATACAAGGAGAGGATGGACAAAAATCAGTGGGGATGATGAGAATTGGTCATGAAGAGAATAGAAAACAAAAGAGAATGAAATAGGGAAAAAGAAAAATAGAGAGAAGGCAGAACAAGACGAGGAGAAGCAAATAGGAACTAACCATTGTGAAAACTTCAAGTCTATAAATCTTTTAAAATTCAACTTTTTGCAAAACTACACGTAAAAACATGCCTATAGATATAATTAATTTACATTTATTTATTATTTTAAATCACATTTTAATATTTTAATCATGAAATATAAAAATCATTTGCATTGTATACCATTTTAGCATTTTTAATCATAAAATAGATTAAATTACCATTTTAATTTCGCAACTGGGGTGTATCATTTTCAACGAAAGTTTAAATTTATTTATTTTTTTGCGAAAAGCAAAGGTTTATTATAATATATATCCTATAATAAAAAAATTATCCAGAGTAACGATTTATTTATTTAGTGTTATTAATTTTTTTCAAGCAACAGTCACGATTTTATTTATTTATTTATCACACTGAGAAAGAGTCACGGAATTTTATATATTTGTCCCAGTTAGCAAGGTATTTTGTGATTGAACAATAGTGGTCATTTATCACAGTGCTCAGAGTATAGTAACTCCATTATTTATCACATTTAGAACGGGATGTCTTCCCGGCTTGGGTTCTGAATATGACCAAATTATCCAACAGGAGCGGAGAAGCTATCCAACTCTTCTCACATCGCTATCCAACATGACCTACACATATCGGAAGCTTGCTGGTCTCTGTCCCTTAAATGCCCGGGAAATCGCCAGGTTATTTTCTTTCCCGTTTCTTTTGTTCTCGCTTCTATTATTATAAGTGTGATATTATTTAAAGTTTTCCTCCATCACCAAACCATTTCACCTCTTTTGTAATATTTTGCTTAAGCAGTAGTCTATAACACGCGACTTTTTAATAGCTTTTCCGGCGGATTTTTCTGGTCAAAATCCGGCAGCAATTCATTAGAATCCCAAGTTTGATAGCTAGTTTCTGCATAATCAATGGCTTCCAGAGGTTTTCCAGTGCGCTGAATCCAAATATGCAGTTAAAAAACCATTTTAACTGCTAAAAATCAAGATTTAACCTCATTTCTTCTGCCGGATTCCGTCACCGGAATCTCCAAAAAGTCCATTATAAACAACTCCTTTTGGTTAAAGCCTTGGGAGCGCCCAAAAACAATCGAATATACTGGGCCGACAAAGAATCATTTGGCAGAAAGAAGGCGGTGGATCCTTTGATCAAACACTTCCCAATCTTTACAACTTTACAACAAGCAGAGCCTGGCCTTGTCAGGAGAGCTCGAGCGTCACTTTTAATTTCAATCGATTACATTGTGGCACCAAACAACGATGTTTTCGTGTCATCACATGGAGGAAACATGGGCCGTATGATTAATGTACTCTCTCTTTCTCCATGGTTAGAATTCTTTTGCATATTCTATCCATAGTTGCATCATGAAATTTATTCACATATGATTGTGCAAATGCTTCCTTACTTTTTTGACAAAACATTGGGTGAAGAAGATTTTAACGACATTGTGAGGCATCTGCATGGCGAATAACTTGGGCAACCACTATTCAGAACGAAAAATTCAGGTCGTGATGTTGTGGCTTACCCGATTCCTGAATGTATGTGCACAAAACAGTGAGCACAGGTAATCACACTCCCTACATAGTGAGCTATGAGAACGTGATTGAGCAACAATTCCCTGGTCCTGAGCTCCAATTGAGGATCTGTTCACAAAGCCTCTGCATTTCTATGGCGAATGCGTTCCACTATGGATTTCAATAAACTACCTCTCAATTCGTGGTAGTTATCCCATATTTCAATTAAAAAAAATCGTAAACAGACTCTTGCCATGACCTCTCATCACGCACCTTCCGTGTATTTCAAAAAACTACCTCTCATTTCGTGGTACTTATCCCGGATTTCAATAAACCAACAATACCGTAAAACAGATGTCAAATTATGAGAAAAAGCTGTTACGCTGAGAGGAGAAGAGTGGGCATAAAAATGTTGCCAGATGTCAAATGGATAGAAGAGTGAGGCATAAAAATCTGTGCCAGATGTCAAATGGAGAGGAAAAGTGCAGACAAAAATGGGAGGTGAACTGATTCAAAAGAAAGGCTTATGGGTCTAATTAATATTTTCGGAGTATTGACAACAAATAAAGCATCAACTTCAAGAGAACAATTGACAATATATTTTTAGAAGGCCTATGGGTCTAATTAATATTTTCGGAGTATTGACAACAAATAAAGCATCAACTTCAAGAGAACAATTGACAATATATTTTTAGATGGAAATGCTTAGCTTTTCTAATAATTTGGTGAGTACATAAAATTCTTAAAGTCCAATTGAAAAGGGAAGCCCCAACTCCCTAGTACTCTAGAAAATCATTCACTTTTTTAGGTCCAACTAGAAGGACGTTCTAATGCCTTGGTTTTATTAGCTGCAATTGAAAATATGCTCCAAAACCCTTGCAAGCTCCAACTTGCTTTAGCACAACCTTACCACCTTGAATTATTTTTAGACTCCAACTTGAAAGTGACTTCAACCATCTGCCTAGCACCACCTAATCACCATGATAATGATAATGAATTTGACACACTATTGTGAGCTCTTGTACTAGGGACAATGGCTAACTTATAATGAATATACTTCTACAAACTATTTGTGAGATTCCGTACGAGAGAAAATAACCCACTTACAATAAACACTGATATAAAAATGAAATTCCAACTATGAAACCCTTACAGTCAACCTTACAACTTCAAAAACCATTACTGACAAAAACCCTTACTAGAAGACATGAACCCACTGACTCTTTCTGCCGGAGTGCTATAACATAATAATGCTAGTGAAGTGTTAAACAAATGTACCTTTGTTAATTGATACCCCGAAGATGTCCTGAAGCAATGATACAGTGAATGCGAAAATCCTTATTGCAATTGAAATGATGATTAAGTTCATATTGCTTATTAATGTAAGTTATGAAAAACCCTTGCAACACATTTATTCAAAAAAATGCAATATGGCACGATAGCATAAATACTATACGCCACTGTAGAAACCTTTATTGCAATCATTGAAAACTTGAGTGATGATCTTCTAACACTTTATCAAGCTAATTTGTTCATCCTGCAAGGAAGTCTTGTACTTTTGATGCCACTATCAATTTTGCATTATCTCCTTGTAGACACGATACACCAATGATCATACATATAGGATAAAAAAGAACCAACTACAATTGGTAATAACAGGGACACTGTAATTAGATCCAAATGAGATAATCACAAATCAGGCCAATTAAAGTGCAATAAAAAACCCTCTAGATCTACTTTAAACTCTACTCAAAGATCACTGAGGGAGCTCTAGAAGAACTGCATTCAACCAACCCTTTCTGCACCACACAATATGTTTATATAAGACTTGAAGAGACTGCGCACTTCCATGTTACGACTTCTGAAGATAGATCCTATTATATAGTTCTAACATACCTTAGTGTTGCAATTTCGCTAACTAGATTTAAGCTGTAGGTACATGTATATACGGTGTCAACAATATTGAGTAGTTTGCACCTATAATTCCAATGAATTCCAGAGTGTAAGACAAAACCTGGACCATTACAAATCTGTTTCAAAACAAATGTAGAGCCACAACAACTCAAAAAATCATTTCTGGGCTTGCAAATTTTTTTTAAATTTTGCAATGGAATTTAGTTCAGATTGATGACTAGCAATTAGGGCTTGTGTAAGACTATGCAGAACTAGTGCTAAATCCAACTAATGGTGCAAAATATCCAAACCAAGCTAGCCACAAAAGAAAGATAGGATGAGAACCATTGTAACCGTTCATAGGTCGAAACTTTCAATGATACGCACACATCACAAGAGCTAAAATAATTGTCAAACCTCACATAGTCTTTGACTTTGGATCTGCCACAAAGAATTAGTCACAAAATATTTTGCTGGTATAGAGGCCGCAACACTTTAAGAATGAAACAATACATGTCTTGGCATAATATACTTCATACTCTACTTGCAAAGAGATAACCCAATGAATCCCATAAATTGTACCAATAAACCAAACAAACCCACAATTCGTGAACCCTTCAAAGATTTTGCCCTCCCGTCTAAAATTCCTTCTCCTCCAAGGGAACGAAGATATTTCAGATAAAAAATACTTCAAGGATGTGTGTTAGGTTATGTAGTTTGGTAAAGGAAATAAGATTCCTTTTATAGATATGGAGAGACGTGAAATTGGGGCAGCCACTTGATGTTTGGAGGGAATCAAAATTTTAAATTCAAATAATTGGAGGGTAAAACCCCTTTCAATTGAGATGAATTAATTTTTATTTGAAGCAAAAACCCCTTGTAAATTCAAAATAATATTTGAAGCCCTCCATGAGATATTTTAGTTGTAAATCTTGACTAAAACCCTACTTTCATGGTCTATCCAATGATAGGGTGCCACATCATTTCCCATTGGGTTTTTTGCCCACAAGTTGGGTGCTTCATCTTCAAATAAGCATATCTTTCAAGTCGTGAGGGTTCTCATGATGCGCCACATACCACTAGAATTGGCTCGACTAGGAGAATCCAACAAGGACGATCCAAACTTGAAAAATAAATATGATTTTCCATGTCATTTTGGTCAACAAAGTGATCTGGATTTAAAAAGGAACCCAACAAATTACAGAGATAACCATAAATTCAGAGACACAACTGAAATAATACTTCATTTCATTAATGTAAAATACTGAAATATGCTTACAAACAGAAACAGAAATAAACTAGCTCGAGCGACGGTAGCTTATCTGTAAGGAGAGATGTGGCGGCTACATGCTTCTGAAATGTGTTACAATGAGGCTCGAAGGCCTACTTATTGTTGAGAAACAATGGAAAAACCCTAAACATCCAAAAACCTAACCCTAGGAGATGAAACACTAAGCTTTGGGCCTCGTTTGGATAAATAGGTACATTAATTTCCTGGCGTTGTAACTTTGGCATATGATCTCTGTTTGACGCGCACAATACCTCGTTAGAAAGATCTATTCGAGGACTAGTAAAAAAAATGGTCCATGGTTAATGTTGCTCTCAGTTTTCCCAAAAAACGTCGTTTAGGGCTTCAAAATGGCTCTGAAAGTTCAGGACCCAAAAAACTTTCAAAAATAGTAAATTGTGCTACAATTAAGGAAATTGAAAAACTTAAAGAGACAGTTGTGGGGGTCCAAGTGGGTTAGGCGGGTGGCCACCAACATCCACCTGGATCATTCCTCGCCCCTTTGGAAGCAGTGGTCCCCAGATCAAGCCCTAGCTCCTTATATCCCGACCTCGTTGGGGAAATGCAAATAAAAACAGAGAAAGAAAGATCCATCTCATACCACTGATCCAGATTTAAACAGGAATGCAAAAAATTACAGAGATAACCATAAATTTAGAGATGCAACATAAATAATACTTCATTTCGTTAATGTAAAATACTTAAATATGCTTACAAACAGAAATGGAAATAAACTAGCTCGGACGATGGTAGCTTATCTCTGAGGAGAGATGTGGCGGCTACATGCCTCTGAACTGTGTTACAATGGGGCTCGAAGGCCTATTTATTGTTGAAAAACAATGGAAATATGCTAAACATCCAACATGAACGATCCAAACTTGAAAAAAATATGATTTTCCATGCCATTTTGGTCAACAAAGTGATCTGGATTTAAATAGGAACGTGACAAATTATAGAGATAACCATAAATTCAGAGATGTAGTTGAAATAATACTTTATTTCATTAATGTCAAATACTGAGATATGCTTACAAACAGAAATGGAAATAAATTAGCTCGGTCGACGTAGCTTATCTCTCAAGAGAGATGTGGCAGCTACATGCCTCTGAAATGTGTTACAATGGGGCTCGAAGGCCTATTTATTGTTGAGAAACAATGGAATAACCCTAAACATCCAAAAACCTAACCCTAAGAGATGAAACACTAAATTGTGGGCCTCGTTTGGGTAAATTGGTACATCAACTTCACAGGGTCGTAACTTTGGCATACGATTTCCGTTTGATGCGCACAATACATCGTTAGAAAGATATATTTGAGGAATACAACTTTTGAGTGAGCATCACTAATGTATGTCCCATGTTGCTTCCAGTTTTCCCAAAAAACGCCGTTTAGGGCCTCAAAACGGCTCCAAAAGTTCAGGACTCGAAAAACGGTCAAAAATAGTAAATTGTGCTACAATTAAGGAAATTGAAAAAATGAAGAGACAGTTGTGGGGGTCCAAGTGGGATAGATGGGTGGCCACCAACATCTACCTGGATCATTCCTCCCCCTTATGAAGCAATGTTCCCCATTGCCTTGAGTGCCTCCATGAGATGGGGAAACTTTTGTTGAACTTGGTCACTGTTGAGCTGTTCTGCAATCTCTGATGTGTCCAATAATGGTCGAAAACATGGTCGAGGGAAGTCCACATTGAACACTTGGTGCAAGCCAAGGAATGGGAAATGTTGTGTGTTGTTCCTTAAGAAACCAATTTCCTGGCTGTGGAGAATTATGCTTAAGACATTAATGATTATTGTTTATTGTCACTTTATTGTTTGTTGTGTTCTCAAATAGACCTGGAAAGCTTGGTCTTTAACCCTTAATACATGTATGACCAGAGCATCTCAGAATGCCATTTGTTACTAGATACAAATGATGAATGAAGAATGCTTGAAAGGGAAGTTAAAGATAATATGCTGGTCTTTCAAAGAAACTACTATCTGTAACTTAGAAGAATTATGAAAATGAGAACTAAGTCATAGACAATATGCTGCTCAACACAGAAACTACTCTCTGTGACTCTTGGAGAAGTTAAAGATAATATGCTTTTCTTTCGCAGAAACTATTATCTATAACTTAGAAAGGAAGGTGGAAACTTCAGGTGTGGGAGCGCTCATTTAAGGAATTTTAACTTTATCTACATAAGAAAATAAAGACTTGCAGCTTCATTACTATACTTGAAAGAAGAAAACATAAGATGACACATAACAGAAAGGGGTACAAAATTATACCCAACAATTCATGGAAACTTCTGATTTTTTCATTAATCAACTATTATATCAGGAATACAGCGGCCTAGTCTCTGGGTTCTCCAAAGTTTGAACCATCAACAATTTCTTTGTAAATTTTCCTCTTTTTAGACATTGTGGAATAGTTGTTGATCTCTGAAACTGCCCCAAATTATTTAACTGCTTCTCTAACTATGTGAAGTAAAAACTATTACAAGATTTTACAGATGGTAAAAGACACCTCAAAAAACATGAAATAACAAGAACATAACTGAATTCAGAAGGGGATGATAACTGCTGGCTTGCTCTGTTAATCAGCCGCTGAGTTCTTTTGTATATGCCTTAATAATGATTAGTTCGCTTGAACCATAATTAATTGCATTAAATTTTGACTTGTACGAAGACTGGGGCTTGCATATATATCGGGTGTGCTTATATTGGCCAAAACACAAAGAAAACATGCCCATTTGCCTTTTCTTCGGACTCGGCTTTAACATTGACTTTTCCCTTTACCAAGCGAAATTAACACAAACCTTTGGTAATTGCGAAACTGAAAAAGTATTAACTCTGCTTCATAAATCCATTGGATCCACCTTTTCAGCGTTCCATTGACTTCCCATCACATATCGCAATCGGCGCTTTCATTGTCATATCAACGTAATGTTGGACTTACGCATGAATCCTTCATATTTGCGCTATCTCTATTATATCTCTTTTATAATATAAATACACCATGAACATGCCTTTTCTGCTTTTAACGTGGGCTCTGCACAACTATCGAGGCATACCTTTATCGCAATCGCAATCGGCACTTTCAGTGGTGTATTAACCCAATCCTAACAATCTGTGATATGGCAGACCCGACGATAGTATAAAACATGGCATATATTGTTGGCATTATGATTCTGGTATGGCTCTATGATACAGGTGTTGAACTTGATGGCAACTCACTCAAGTGGCAATGGTCTGTTCAGGCTCTCAAAATGATGGAAATTAAGAGGCTCGCAGGTGAATGGTTCAAAAGGTGCGGACCCGCAGGTTACCCATACAGGAGGTGCGATCATACCCGCAGGTTACCCGTTCAGAAGGTGCGGATCCCAGTGCACATTTCAAGGCAGTAAAGCGCGCTCTCGTGGGGTTTCTTATGTTTGGCTCGTAGTATTTAACCCACCGTTCTTGATTCTATGGTTTTGGCCCGTGGTATTGCTTTATATTATTATTATTATTGAGCCCCATGTTTTTAGGCTCCTTTTATTGGTTATCTATGGTATTGATCCATGATTTTAGGAAGAGCTTGCCTATATAAAGCAAAGGAGATCTCTTGGCTAAGCATCTTTTGCAAGTTGAATATCTTAAGATCGGAAAATATCGGGTTATTATTCCAGTGAAGTTAAAAGCAAATCTATGAAGGATAATCTCTCGAGCGCATGATTAGATCTGAGCATCTGACTATCGGTGGCACACTGGGGGACTGCCAGTTCGGCCCTAATCAGAGGTACGTAGGTGATTAATGGTGCAAGTGCGTGGGTACGCAGAGCAGAAGAAGGGGCAGTGCGTGGGTACGCTGAGCAGAAGAAGGCACAGTGCGTGGGTACGCAGCGCGACAGAAGTTCAGGTGCGTAGGCACAGTGAAAATCCGCGGCCTTTTAGAAGCAGAAGCTGCGTAGGTACGCGGCGCGATAGCATTTATGGGTGCGTGGCTACAGTAGCAGTACGCGGCGCGATAGTATATGTGGGTGCGTGTCTGTAGTTACAGTACGCAGTGTGATTGAAGAAACAGTGCGTGGGTACGCGGGGTGGCGGAATGGTCTCTGCGGGTATACGCAGGAAAGCAGAAGGAGAAGTGCGTACACACGCAGACCAGAGAAAGAAAAACTGCGTATCTGTCTTAAGATCTTTTGTTGGCTGAATTTTTCTGTTGATAAGGTGTTCTGGGTTTAAGTTTACTGTTACTGTTGATTTGGTTACTGCAGTTGACTGGGTGATTTACTTGTACTTGATGATCTCTTAATGTTTATGGATCCAGTTTGAAAATTTATGAAAAGTGGTCCTTGAAAGAAAAGAAGTAGGGGGTTGTAGCTCCCTTCCAGGAGAGACTGGAAAACGAGAGAGAGTTGTAGCTCTCTGCAAGTTGTAGCCTGCGTATTGGTAAAGGACTGCACCAGTACAAAACTTTTGTAAAAGAAGTTTCTAATTTGAAAGAAGATAGAGACATATTGCAGCAGGTGGTTTTCACCCACATTGGGTTTCCACCTTACATCTGGTGTTCTTTGGTGTGACTATCTGTTTTCTTTGTTCATTCTCATTATTTTATGGTACTGACATGCAAAAATAATTCAAAGTGTAATTAAGGAAGATTTATTAAAAAGAACTTGATAATATTGATTCACCCCCCCTCTCAGTATTATTTCCAACAATTGGTATCAGAGCAGGTCCTTCAGAAGGAGCTTGAACGCTTGAAGGAAGATCCATCATCATGAGCAACTATGAGAGGGAAGCATCGATCAGGCCACCAATTTTTGATGGGACAAACTTCGTATATTGGAAGGTAAGAGTTACTGCCTATCTTCAATCTTTGGGTACTGAAGTTTGGGACATCATAGAAACAGGGTATACTTTTCCATCAGCTACTCCTACAGATTCAGCAGAGAAAAAGAAATATGAAACAAATGCAAAGGCAGTCAATACTCTTCTAGGATGCCTATCTCAATCAGAATTTGTGAAAGTTATGCAGTATAAATCTGCAAAAGAAATATGGGAGAAAATCGTTCTGAGCTATGAAGGAGATGATCAGGTAAAACGTGCAAAACTTCAAACCCTCAGGATTCAGTATGAAAATCTCAAGATGTATAATGATGAAAGTGTGGCTAACTATTTTCTCCGTGTAGATGAGATTGTTAATTGTATGAAAAATTTGGGTGAAGAAATAAGAGAAGCTGTTGTGGTTGAAAAAGTTCTGATATCTTTGTCACCTAGGTTTGAATCTAAAGTTTTTGCTATAGAAGAAAAGGAAAATCTCCAACATCTTAAAATGTCACAACTGCATGGAATTCTAACTGCTTATGAAATGAGGAAAGGAGGTCCTTCTGATAGGAGAGAAGCTGCCTTTAAGGCTTCAGGCAAAGGAGAGTACTATGAATTAGGAGAAGAAGAAGAATCAAATTTTGTCAGAAATCTTCAACGAGGTACTGGACGGTTCAGAGGTAAGCTGCCCTTCAAATGCTTTGCTTGTGGAAGAGTAGGTCACTATGCTGCCAAATGTCCTCATAAGGATAAAATCGACAAAGGAAAAGAACCTATTAGATGGAACAAGAAACATAATGCTAATAAGAAGAGCTACTACACTCATGAAGACAATGACGGTCTATCAAATAGTGATGAAGATGAACGAGGTAATGACTATAAACTTTTGATGGCATTTGAAGATGATGATTACATGGATGCTATAAATGTGGATAATTTTTATGAAGAAATTTCTAGACTCAAGACATGTATAGAAGAAAAGAATATGATCATTGATACTCTACAATTTCAAATTGATGAAAAGGAAAAATATCTTGAAAAGTTAGAAGGTGAAATTGTTAGTCTTAGAAAAGAGATTGAGAAAACAAAGGCTATTAATCTTAAGTTTGTCAAAGGATCCGAAACTCTGGATGAGATCATCAATGTACAACATTCTCCACTAAACAAGACAGGTTTGGGGTATAATGGAGAAACCTCTCAAGCATCCACCTCAAAGAGTTATCTTGATGCAGCAAGAAGGAATGAGCAAAAGCTCAATGGAGATCACCAGGTAAAGCAGGGATGAATTACATCAAGAGCAAACAAAGACTATAAGGTGAACCAGGGGCAATCCGTCTTAAGGATGAACAAAAGCTACAACTAGCCACAGGTAAAATTTTCTCAATTTGCTTCAAGAATGGATATCAATAGAAATTACAATCATGTGGCCAGTAGATTTGATAACCGCAGAAGTTTCTTCAATG
>APFE030476477.1:161580-172124 GCA_000404065.3 Pinus taeda | reverse complement strand
TTTTCGATATGTAATTACCACAAGCAAAATACTTTTACTTTTAGACTTTGCGGGGTAGAGAATATAAAGGGCTTCATTAAGGTTGAACCCCCTTTAATTATTTTAAGCCACACATTGTGATAAAAATGAATAATAAGCTTGAACCCAATATAAGCTACAAAAATGTGCTCCAAAGCATTGTTTCCCACATCCTTGGTAATGGTGTGAGGACCATATCAAAGAGCTCTGAGTTTCCGAAGGGCTCTTGTAAGTCATTCTTTCTACAAATGTAATGAGATTTTGTCACCCACTTGAAACTCGCGTGGCACCCGATTTTTCTTCTTGTACTTAGCGTTTTCTAGAATGGAGCAACGATATATCAACCCGTTTGTAGAGGTGCTCTGGGAGTCATATCGAACAAATGCTTGACCTCATAGTGCAACTGCACCCTTATGGGTGAGGAGAAGATGTTCCTTCCTTCTTTCATGACCGTATCCACTTGCTTCTGTTGCGTGGAGGAACCCTTCTTGGGGGTCTTGGATGTGGCTACGATCTTCCCCTTACTTTGAGAGTGAACCAGAAAGAAAATGAATTTCCTAGTATAGGAGATGATCTTATTGCATTTTCTAGCAGAGATCAAAAAGGTGGCGGTAGGTGGGGCTACCTACGGTATCTTGTATAATGAATTACCCAATAAAATAATAACAGCGTGAGGCCTTGACTCATACACAACATGTTGTTTCCAAAGTATGATTGACCTAATAATACATCACAAACATAAAGAGGTGAAACATCACACAATAACTCATCTGTGAAGGGCTTGATGCTGTAGGGAAGGTGACACTACTGGCGAGCTTGGAGATCTCATCCTTCATGAAGCCACCCAATACTATACGTCTGTGGGTGTGGTGTAGTCAGTAGGCTCAACTGCTTCACTACCTCTACTGAATTGAGTTTCTTTTGGCTCCCACTGTCAACAATGAAATGCAGCGGCAAACCCTTCACCCACATCTGTGAGTGGAAAAGTCACTCCCCCTCCTCTGGATCTTTGGGCTCATTTTTCTCAATCTTGGCGGTGGCAACAGTAGCGCTGGGCTCCATGTCAATGATCTTCTTTTCTTTGTCATTCCTCTTGTCAGGTTCTGACTTCGGGTCGGAACATGCATATGATTTTGAAGCTTTCAACTCAGCCACCAGTGACTGCTTGGTTTGACACTCACTTGTGTTGTGAGTGGGGCTCTTATGTAACTCACACCACTTTCCTTTATCCTTATTTGAATTCGTGGTATTGTTCTTTTCTTGCAGGTTCAACGAGTTGTATTCGGTCACACCGTCTTTTCTTTTTCCTTGGTGTTGCAGTTTGGGGAAGCCTTTCCGTTGCTTCAAATTCACGGATCCAAAATCTTGCTTCTTCTATTTAAACCTCTTCTCAATTTTGACAGCATATCGGTACGCCGTGCAGAGCGAGGAGATGTCTAGGAACTCAATCTCATCTTGGATGTACCTGTGTAGGCAGCTGTGGTATTTGAGCACCAAATACTGCTCAGAATCCTTGATTCCCAACTTTGTGCGAAGGGTATGAAAAATATTTGTGAACTTCGGCACATCTTGGTCCCTTCCCTTCCACAACGTGGTCCACTTTATGTATTTATACTCATAGCTTTTGACAGGGTAGTACTGCTCCTTGATGGCATCTCAGAATGAATTCCAAGTGGGTGCAACTGAAAACAATGAGCCTGTACTTTCATCCTTCTACTTGCAGTAGGTTTCCCACCAGTCCTTGACATGGGGGGTTGCTTTGAGAAGTGCAAAAGTGATATTTTCCCAGTTGGAAAAATCATGAACAAAAAAATAATCTTCTATCATATTTAACCATTTATCTACGACATCTGCGTCTATCTGACACTCGAATATGGGGATTTCAAAGTTAACTTGTACCTTAAAGGGTGTGGTGTTTCTAGAGTAGCTATTGGAAGCAGATGCGTTTCCCTTGGGTAGCGTTGAAGGATATGGGAAAAGTTGTCCATCATCACGTTCCTTTGTCGCTCGACGGCTTCTTCGAGCAAGATTTTGATAAGATTTCTCGCCCCTTCATCTTTCTTTTCATTCGCCATGGGAGACCGTCGGGATTTGCGAGGCTGATCTTGCAAAGGCTCAACCCGATCGAGCCCTAACTCACATCCTGACCTTGTTGGGGACTTGCAAAGAAAAACAGAGAAAGAGTAGACCCCTCTGATACCACTGATCTAGATTTAAATAGAAACACAAAAAATTATAAAGATAACCATAAATTCAGAGATGCAACATAAATAATACTTTATTTCATTAATGTAAAATCTGAAATATGCTTACAAACAGAAATGGAAATAAACTAGCTCGGGTAATGCTACCTTATCTCTAAGGAGAGATGTGGCGGCTACATGCCTCTGAACTGTGTTACAATGATTCTTGAAGGCCTATTTATTGTCAAGAAACAATGGAAAACCCTAAACATCCAAAAAGCTAACCCTAGGAGATGAAACACCAAACTTTGGGCCCCGTTTGGGTAAATTAGTACGTCAACTCCCCGGGGTTGTAACTTTGGCATACGATCTCTGTTTGACGTGCACAATATCTCGTTAGAAAGATCTATCCAAAGGCTATAAATTTTGAGTGACATTAACAATATAAAATTAATATTTCTCCTGATTTTCCCAAAAAACTTCGTTTAGGGCCTCAAAACGGCTCGGAAGTTCAGGACCCGAAAAATTGTCAAAAATAGTAAATTGTGCTACAATTAAGGAAACTGAAAAACTGAAAGAGACAGTTGTGGGGGTCCAAGTGGGATAGGCGAGTGGCAACCAACATCCACCTCGATCATTCCTCCCCCCTTAGGAAGTAATTGTCCCCAGATTGAGCCCTAGCTCCTTGTATCTTGACCTCGTTGGGGACATGCAAAGAAAAACAAAGAAAGAAAGACCCCTCTGATACCACTGATCTGGATTTAAACAGGAATGCAAAAAATTACAAAGATAACCATAAAGTCAGAGATGCAACATAAATAATACTTCATTTTATTAATGTAAAATACTGAAATATGCTTAGAAATAGAGATGGAAATAAACTAGGTCGGGCGATGGTAGCTTATCTATGAGGAGATATGTGGCGGCTAATTGCCTCTGAATTGTGTTACAATGAGGCTCGAAGGCCTTTTTATTGTTGAGAAACAATGGAAAAACCCTAAACATCCAACAAGGACGATCCAAACTTGAAAAAAATATGATTTTCTATGTTATTTTGGTCAACAAAGTGATCTAGATTTAAACAGGAATGCAACAAATTACAGAGATAACTATAAATTCAGAGATGCAGCAGAAATAATACTTCATTTCATTAATGTAAAATCCTGAAATATGCTTACAAACAGAAATGAAAATAAACTAGCTCGGGCGATGGTAGCTTATCTCTAAGGATAGATGTGGCAGCTACATGCCTCTAAACTGTGTTACAATGAGGGTCGAAGGCCTATTTATTGTTAAGAAACAATGGAAAGACCCTAAACATCCAAAAAACTAACCCTAGAAGGTGACACACCAAACTGTGGGCCCCGTTTGGGTAATTTGGTATATCAACTTCCCGAGGTCATAACTTTGGCATGCGATCTCTGTTTGACATGCATAATACCTTGTTAGAAAGATCTATCCGAGAAATACAACTTTTGAGTGAGGAATGCTAGTTTGTTGCTCCCTATTTTTCCAAAAATCGTCGTTTAGGGCCTCAAAATGGCTCCGAAAGTTTAGGACCCGAAAAACTGCCAAAAAAATTAAATTGTGCTACAATTAAGGAAACTGAAAAATTGAAAGAGACAGTTGTGGGCTTCCAAGTGGGATAAGATCGTGGCCACCAACATCCACCTGGATCATTCCTCCCCCCTTAGGAAGCAATGGTCCCCAGATCGATCCCTAGCTCCTTATATCCAGACCTTGTTGGGGACATGCAAAGAAAAACAGAGAAAGAAAGACCCCTTTGATACCACTGATCTGGATTTAAACAGGAATGCAACAAATTACATAGATAACCATAAATTTAGAGATGCAACAGAAATAATACTTTATTTCATTAATGTAAAATAGTGAAATATGCTTACAAAGAGAAATGGAAATAAACTAGCTCGGGTGATGGTAGCTTATATACAAGGAGAGATGTGGTGGCTACATGCCTACGAACTGTGTTACAATGAGGCTCGAAGGCCCGTTTATTGTTGAGAAACAATGGAAAAACCCTAAACATTCAACAAGGACGATCCAAACTTGAAAAAAAATATGATTTTCCATGTCAATTTTGTCAACAAAGTGATCCAGATTTAAACATGAATGCAACAAATTACAGAGACAACCATAAAATCAAAGATGCAACAGAAATAATACTTCATTTCATTAATGTAAAATACTAATATATGCTTACAAACAGAAATGGAAATAAACTAGCTCGGGTGACGGTTGCTTATCTCAGAGGAGAGATGTGGCGGGTACATGCCTCTGAACTGTGTTAAAATGAGGCTCGAAGGCCTATTTATTGTTGAGAAATAATGGAAAAGCCCTAAACATCCAAAAACCTAACCCTAAGAGATGAAACACCAAAATGTGGCCCTTGCTTGGGTAAATTGCTACATTAACTTCCCAGGGTCGTAACTTTGGGATATCATCCCCGTTTGACGCGCACAATATGTCGTTAGAAAGAGCTATATGAGGACTACAACTTTTGGGTGAGCAACAACAATTTGTAGTGCATGTTGCTACCGATTTTCCCAAAAAACATTGTTTAGGGCCTCAAAACAGCTCTGGAAGTTCAGGACCAGAAAAATGGCCAAAAATAGTAAATTGTGCTAGAATTAAGGAAACTGAAAAACCGAAAGAGAGTTGTGGGAATCCAAGTGGGATAGGCGGGTAGGCACCAACATCCACCTAGATCATTCCTCCCCCCTTAGGAAGTAATGGTCCCTAGATCGAGCCCTAGCTCCTTATATCTTGACCTCATTGGGGACATGCAAAAAAAAACAGAGAAAGAAAGACCTCTTTGATACCAATAATCCAGATTTAAATAGGAACGCAACAAATTACAGATATAATCATAAATTCAGAGATGCAATAGAAATAATACTTCATTTAATTAATGTAAAATATTGAAATATGCTTAGAAATAGAAATGGAAATAAACTAGGTCGGGCGATGGTAGCTTATCTATGAGGAGAGATGTGGCGTCTAAATGCCCCTGAACTATGTTACAATGAGGCTCAAAGGCCTATTTATTGTTGAGAAACAATAGAAAAACCTTAAACATCCAACAAGGATGATCCAAACTTGAAAAAAAATGATTTTCCATGCCATTTTGGTCAACAAAGTGATCCAGATTTAAATAGGAACAAAAAAAATTACAGAGATAACCATAAATTCAGAGACAAAGTAGAAATAATACTTCATTTCATTAATGAAAATACTGAAATATGCTTACAAACAGAAATGGAAATAAAGTAGCTCGGGCGACAGTAGCTTATCGCTGAGGAGAGATGTGGCCGCTACATGCCTCTGAACTGTGTTACAATGAGGCTCGAAGGCCTATTTATTGTTGAGAAACAATGGAAAACCCCTAAACATCCAAAAACCTAACCCTAATAGATGAAACACCAAATTGTGGGCCCCGTTTGGGTAAATTGGTACATTAACTTCTCGGGGTTGTAATTTTGGCATACGATCTCTGTTTGATGCGGAAAATACCTCGTTAGAAAGATCTATATGAGGACTACAAATTTTGAGTGAGCGACATTAGTGAGTGACCCATGTTTCTCTCGATTTCCCCAAAAAACCTCGTTTAGGGCCTGAAAACGACTCTAGAAGTTCAGGCCTTGCAAAACTCCTAAAAATGGTAAATTGTGCTACAATTAAGGAAACTGAAGAACTGAAAGAGACAGTTGTGGGGGTCCAAGTGGGATAGGAGGGTGGATACCAACATCCACCTGGATCATTCCTCCCCCCTTAGGAAGCAATGGTTCCCATTGCATTGAGTGCCTCCATGAGATGGGGAAACTTCTGTTGAACTTGGTCCCTGGTGAGCTATTCTACAATCTCTGATGTGTCCAGTAATGGTCAAAAGCATGGTCAAGGGCAGTCCACATTGAACACTCGATGCAAGCCAAGGAATGAGGAAATGGTGTAAGGACCATACAGAGTAGTCTGAGTTTCCGATGAGCTCTTGTAAGGCGTTCTGTCTGTAAATGTAATGAGACTTCGTCGCCCACCTGAAATTTGTGTGGCACCCGATGTCACTTCTTGTACTTGGAATTTTGCTAGAATGGAGTAGTGATATATCAGACTGTTGGGTAGAGGTGTTCTGGGAGTCAGATCGAACGAATTCTTGACCTCACAGTGCAACGGTATGCTTGTGGGTGAGGAGAAGATGTTCCCACCTTCTTTGATGACCATATCCACCTGCTTCTGCTATGTGGAGGAACCCTTCCTAGGGGCCCTAGATGTGGCTACGATCTTTCCCTTACTTTGAGAGTGAAGCGGAATAAAATGAATTTCCTAGTCTGGGAGATGATCTTATTGAATTTTTTAGTAGAGATTAAAGAGGTGGTGGTAGGTGGGGCTACCTCCTTTGTCCTGTATAATCAATTACCCAAAGAAATAATAACATCGTGAGGCCTTGAACCATACACATCATGTCGCTTCCACAAGTATGGTTGGCATAATAATACATCACAAACATCAAAAAGTGCAACATCACACAATACCTCATTTGTGAACAGATTGATGCTGTAGGGAAGGCGAAACTACTAGCAAAGTCAGAGATCTCGTCCTTCGTGAAGCCACCCGATACTATACGTCTGTGGGTGTGGTGTAGTCGGTAGGCTCAACCGCTTCACCACCTTTGCTGAAATGAGATTCTTTTGGCTCCGATTGTCAACAATGAATTGCAGTGGTGAACCCTTCACCCACATCTGTGAGTGGAAAATACACTCGCCCTCCTTTGGATATTTGGGCTCATTCTTCTGGATCTTGGCGGTGGCAACAGTGGCACTGGGCTCCACGTCAATGATTTGTTTCCCTTTGTCATTCCTCTTGTCGAGTTCTAGCTCAGGGTTGGAACGTGCATCTGATTTTGAAGCCTTCAACCTAGCCAACAACGACTGTTTGGTTCGACACTCACTTGTGTTGTGAGTGGGGCTCTTATGGAACTCACACCACTTTCCTGTGTCCTTCTTTGACATCGTGGTGTTGTTCTTTTCTTGCGGCTTCGACGAGTTGTCTTGGGTCACACTGTCTTGGCTTTGTCCTTGGTACTGTGGTTTGGGGAAGCCTTTCCATTGCTTTGAATTTGCGGATCCAAATTATTGCTTCTTCTATTTAAACTTTTGCTTGATTTTGATAGTGTATCAGTACGCTGTTCCGAGCAAGGAGATGTCCAGGAACTCCATCTCGTCCTGGATGTACCTATGTAGGTAGCCATGGTATTTGAGCACCAAATGCCGCTCAAAATCCTCTATACCCAACTTTGTGTGAAGGGTATGAAAAATATTTGTGAACTCCGACACATCTTGATCCCTTCCTTACCGCAATGTGGTCCACGTTATGTATTTATCCTCACAGCTTTTGACAGGGTAGTACTGCTCCTTCATGGCATCTCGGAATGAATTCTATGTGGGTGCATTTGAAAACAGTGAGCCCGTACTGTCGTCCTTTTGCTCGCAGTAGGTTTCCCACCAGTCCTTGACGTGGGGTGTTGCTTTGAGAAGTGAAAAAGCGATCTTTTCCCAGCTGGAAAAATCATGAACATAAAAATAACCTTCTAGCAGATTTAACCATTTATCTACGACATCTGTGTCTATCTGACCCTCAAATATGCGAATTTCAATGTTAACTTGTACCTTAAAGGGTGTGGTATTTCCAGAGTAGCTGTTGGAAGCAGATGTGTCACCCCTGGGTAGCCGCTGAAGGATTTGGGAAAAGTTGTCCATCATCGCGTTCCTTTGTCACTTGAGGGCTTCTTCGAGCAAGATTTTGATAGGATATCCTACCCCCTCGTCTTTCTTTTCATACGCCATGGGAGGTCGTCGGGATTTGCAAGGCTGATCTTGCAGAGGTTCAACCAGATCGAGCCCTAGCTCCTTATATCCCGACCTCGTTCGGGACATGCAAAGAAAAACAGAGAAAGAGTAGACCCCTCTGATACCACTGATTTGGATTTAAACAGGAACACAACAAATTATAGATATATAATTCTTCATTTCATTAATGTAAAATACCGAAATATGCTAACAAACAAAAATAGAAATAAACTAGCTTGGACGATGTTAGCTTATCTTTGAGGAGAGATGTGGCGGCTACATGCCTCTGAACTGTGTTACAATGAGGCTCGAAGGCCCGTTTATTGTTGAGAAACAATGAAAAAACCTAAACATCCAAAAACCTAACCTTAGGAGATGAAACACCAAAATGTGTGCCCCATTTGGGTAAAGTGGTACATCAACTTCCTAGGGTCGTAAATTTGGCATACGATCTCTGTTTGACCCGCACAACACCTCGTTAGAAATATCTATCCAAGGACTGCAAATTTTGAGTGGAAACATCAATCCATGACAAATGTTGCTCCCAGGTTTCCCAAAAAACACTATTTAGGACCTCAAAACGGCTCCAGAAGTTCAAGACCCGAAAAATTGCCAAAAATAGTAAATTGTGCTACAATTAAGGAAACTGAAAAACTGAAAGAGACATTTGTGGGGGTCCAAGTGGAATATATAGATAGCCACCAACATCCAACTGGGTCATTCCTCCCCCCTTAGGAAGCAATGGTCCCTAGATCGTGCCCTTGCTCCTTATATCCCAACCTCGTTGGGGACATGCAAAGAAAAACAAAGAAAGAAAGACCCCTCTAATACCACTTATCCGAATTTAAATAGGAATGCAACAAATTATAGAGATAACCATAAATTCAGCTATGCAACATACATAATACTTCATTTCATTAATGTAAAATACTGAAATATGCTTATTAACAAAAATTGGAAATAAACTAGCTCGGGTGATGGTAGCTTATCTCTGAGGAGAGATGTGGTAGCTACATGCCTATGAAATGTTTTAGAATGAGGCTCGAAGGCCTATTTATTGTTGAGAAACAATGGGAAAACCCTAAACATCCAAAAAGGACGATCCAAACTTGAAAAAAAATATGATTTTCCATGTAATTGTCGGGTTGTGTTATATTCTTTCCTTGATTAGCCCACATAGTTAACCGGGAGGTTAGAGTGGGGGCGGAGCCCCCTTTTGTTGCGTTGATTGCATAGTGGGGGGGTAATAGGCAGTTTGAGGGGTGCAGGTAACCCCCCTCTTAAAATTTTGTTTTTGGACCCTATATTAGGTTGGTCGGACCTACCTATGCTTTTGTGCATGATTTTCGCACATCGTTTTAGACATGATGGTTTTCGGTCCATGGTTTTGGACGCAATGGTTTTCGGTCCATGGTATTGGATGCTTCAACATGTATAAATATGTATTGTAACATTGAAAGGAACATAATGAAAAATCAAGCTGGTAGTGCCGGTTTTGGGATCCAGGGGAAAATCTCTGTGTATATGTGTTTTACGTGTTATGCTCTCGCATTGTTTATTTTTTGTGTTTTAGAATTCATATGCAGGTAATTTTTGTATGGGGTTAAAATCTACATTTGGTATCAGAGCTGTTTTGGCTTCAAGCGGACACCTTTGTTGTTGAGGGGTTTCGCTTGGGCTTGTGGTAGACCCCGTTCAGTGGGAGATCTACGGGATCGATTCTTATGGTGAAAGAAGATGGCAAGTAGTGGAAAGATAGAGATCGAGAAATGTAATGGTCAGATTTTTGAGTTGTGGAAAATCAATATGGAGGATCTGTTGGTGGATGAATATTAGTGGATCACAGTAGATCTGGGTACTAAACTAACGGGTGTATCTGATGAAGAATGGAAGAAGTTGGATTGGAAGGCAAAGAGCACAATACGATTGTGTGTCTCAGATTCAGTATTGATGAATTTATTAGGGGAAGCTACGACGAAGGCTTTGTGGGACAAGTTAGGGACTTCGTACCAATCTAAGTCTCTGGTGAATAAACTATTCCTACAGAAAAAGTTGTATAGCCTGAGGATGAAAGATGGAGACTCGGTGACAGAGCATCTGAATGCGTTTAATACTGTGGTAATTTAGTTATCATCTGTTGATATCAAAATTTCAGATGAAGATAAGTGCATTAGTTTGTTGTGTTCTCTACTAGATTTGTGGGATAATCTAGTTATTGCAATAGGTAGCAATGCAACTGCCTTGCAGTTTGATGAAATAGTCTCATTCTTGCTAACTGAGGAGATGAGACAGAAAAATATGGAGAGCCAAAATGGTGATGCCTTGTCTGTACGAGGACGGTCCAAGAAAAAATAAAAATAAATCATCGAGTGGGAGATCTAAATCTAGAGGGAGATCTAAATCTCCAGGAAAACCTGTAAAGGTGGTGTGCTAGAAATGCAGAAAGGAAGGGCACTACAAAAGGGACTGTAAATCTAAATCT
>APFE030476477.1:81370-155650 GCA_000404065.3 Pinus taeda | reverse complement strand
TATTAATTTACCATACCTCTTTTATAAATATGGTATTTGGCCCATAGGATTCACTTAAATAAAACCTATTCTTAAAATGGGCGAATGGATTCACTTAAATAAAATCTATTCTTGAAAATGGGTGAATCGAAGGTTGTAACTCCTAATTTCAAGGGCTAAATTTACCTTTTCTACCCTCTCCCTTAAAATAAGGTGGGTTGTTTGAGGTGATTTGTAAAAATGTACTATGATACAAAATATTCGCCCACTAAAAATTTAAAACCCCTTAATTTCGCCAAAAGGTGAACATTCGCCCCTAAAATTTTCTATGGATGAACGAATACCAATGCTCCCCATGTGTTTCACGAGATGTGCCTAACAATATTTCAAGGATATGTTAACTATGGCAATGTATTTTTGTACCAACACCTGTTGGGTTTTGGTGTAACAACAATAGTGATTCCAACATATTTTTATACTATCACAAATGTACTGGGTCCTCTATCAGATTTCTTCCTCAAGCATGTATTCCCTGTCTTTATAATCGACCACTTTCCTCTCATTTTTACTTCTTTACTTTATACTTCACTATTTTATTTTCTCTCCTTTATTTATTTATTTATCATGAATCAATACCCCCCCTCTCACCCATTGTTGACCTAACTCACTGTCATTTGGAAAGGGTGAATCCAAAGAACATTTTTACTTATTTAAAAATTAATCCCACACTTCCATTGTTCTTTTACACTGAGTTTTGAGAAACTTCTCCCAGTTGGTCTACCTCTTTCTTCGGTCAGAGTTTATCGGTGCTTATAAGAATGGTCAATATTCAACTGTGTCTGAATCCTTTGTGAAGGAGGAACTTTTGTAACAAAGAAAGTATAGTGTAGAAGAAATTATCATGGAAATTGTTGAAAAATTGTGCTTTGATTCTTTCAATAGAAGTTTCCTCTTATATCTCCTTCTCTTCATCGAAGTCATCTAAAATATTTTCAACCCACTTGTGAAAGTTTGGTATACCTTCATTCATTAATTTTAGCAGCATTCGACCATCAAGTTTTACCTGGTGCATTAGTATTGTGGTCAAGGAATTTATTTATTTCAGTAGGGGTTGCTTTGATAAACTTTTAATGTGCTTTTGTGAAGAAGTGTGCTCTAGCTTCTACAATGGATAGTCTATTTTTTCTAGAGTGATTCTTTAGGTAATTATTAATTTTCATCTACCACCACTTTTGTATCTCTTCAAAAGTCATCATTTATGCATGCATATTGTGAGTACTCATGTCCAATGCTACTAGAAACATAACCAATGTTATAATCCAACATAAAGTATGCATTGGTTTCCAGTAGGAAGGAATAAAAAGTAACTACATAATCATATGCAATATAAGGAAAAAAGAAGAGACACAAAGTAGTGGAGAACCACCAAATCAATAGTTTTAGATATCCTCAACAACCAATCATGGCTATTACATAGATTAAAATTTAAGCATATATATTTTGTATGGACGGTTACATCAATTTAACTGTATGAACCGATAGTACAAAACTGAATTGGTTAGTCAACTCGACTGGAGAGTGGACAGACTTACAATACAATTCTCCTGATTTGACTTGACTAGGCTAGTCGAATAAGTCAACTAGTCCCTCCAACACTTTCCCTCTTAAGATTTGGACCCTGTGATGCTATTATACACTTAGACACCTTTCCAACGGTTCAATAATATTGTTAATCAGGGTTTCTTATGCAAAAGTTATGTCTACCATAATTTGACCAACAATGTTTGACCACCATGGCATGAATGGTTTCCATGTCAACCCCCCTTACCCATGTGTGTACAACTAGCCACATGGGGACTTTGAATAAGACTTTATAAGGTCAAAATTGTAACTATAGTTGAGAATTGGAGGTGTCAAACTTGACTCCTAGCTGGCTATCAGACTATGTTATAACCAGGCCACCAGGAGGAAAATGGGTTCCATTATATTTGATTGTATCTTGTTCCACAATAGAGAAGGATGACTAGGAGTGGGATTTGGAATAAGAGAGCATAAAATAGGGATTTGTTGTTCTACATCATCCTATAAATACATAGGTCTTAGTTAACTCCATAAAATGTTCTTTCTCCTTCATAGTTTCATTATTTCCATTCCAAGAAAAATATAGATGAGTGGTCTCACCTTCCAACTAAGTTTTCTCATATAATGGTTTCCCAAAGCATATCACGTGTTTAAATGTTTTGTTGTGTTATTGTATTTGTGCTCTCCATTTTCATCATTTTATCTACTACAAGTATAAATAATAAATCATTAACTAATAATATGGAATTTAAAGGAATTTAACTTTCATAATATAGAATTTAGTTTATTTTATTAGATATTTTGTGATGAACTATAAACAGGCCATGGGAAATTATCACCTCTCCTTTATCCAAAAGCTACCCTAATGCATGTATTTTGTGCAAAAAATATGCACCCTACAACAATGCATATAATTTTATATAAGTAAAGATATATATCATTGGATATACACCATTTAAATGCAATGGCATATATCCCAAACTAATCAACATTTAATACACTTATGCAAGGTGCATATCTTTTTATCAAGAAGGTTTATCTTCCCTAGAATTTGTATGGGTTCGAGATATCTTTCATATGGAAAAAATATATGCATCAGGGGAATGTGATCTAACTGAGGAATTTCCTATAGTCATCCATAAATGGGGAAGAACATGCCTATTGTAACACCATCCTCCCACATTTACCCAAGTTAACTAGTTTTCTAGGGTAATCATGTGACAAGAGGCTACTATGATATGATTGAACTCCCCATGTACATTTAAGGAAGTGGAATTGACAAAACAAAACCAATATAACCTTCTACACATGTTACAGAACCTTGAGGAGCCATCCAACCCTTCTAGGTGACCAACCCCTGAGGCAACTTGACATTTTATTGAGATAAAGCCTTAATTTCTCCCATGACATATGTATGCATGTGACTATGTCCCTCAATTTTCTCCCACAAAAAGGGATCCATGCGACTAGGGTATTTTTTAGGCAGTTTTGTGCTAACGACCCCAGATTTTGTTCCACTTTTTCAAGGTCGAGAATCAGGCCACTGCCCAAAACTCCATGAAACTTCTAGAAATGATAAATAACATAGTAACAAAGGTATTAATGAAAAAAAATTATTAATGAATTGGCTGGGCCCTTACTATCCATGATAGGCATTTTCTCAAACATATCACAAGTATGCATTCTACAGGTCATAACGACATATTTGAACAAAGGGGCCTCATACTTATCTGAGAATCACTAAAAAACATTTTTTCCTTATCCCATTACTTGCATTATCATCTATTAGGTCATATATTCGTCATTCATTCATTTACAAATCAAAACATGATGAGAACCATACATCATCATTGTCATAGAACATACTCATAACCATCATATAAACAATATAAATGACAAGGATACAACCGCCATAAAATCCACATATAAACCAATACATTTATATATGAAATACCAAGGAGAATGAACACTTATTAATGAATGAAAAATCCAACCAGTTTTGGGACTTCCACGTACCACCTAACATAGAATGGTTGAACCAAATATTTATTTAAGACAATCACCCATGTGCCATATTTTTAGCATGAATGTCAGACTCGTAACCAAAGCCAACTAGGGATTATAGAAGCTACACCACCTCACCCTCATTAATAGAACCAGGCTTTATCACAATCCTCACCTGATCAGGAGGCCCTAAACAAGCATGGATGCCACTAGATTTCTCCACCTACACTGTGAGGAATTTTCCTATCTCCTAGTCTCTAGGCTTTACCATATATCCCACCATACAATGGTCAATACTCTACCCTTTAATATTTACCGTACATCCTTCCATTCATCGGCCAAGGATTCCTAGGCTTGATTGAGGGCACCCACCTCTATGATTTACCGTATATATTGCCATTCACCGGTCAAGGATTCCTAGCCCCACTGAGGTAACACAAAATCCATCTTTATCGTAACCCACAATCTAGTTCAAGGGTTACTAGGCCAAGGCTTTACCGCAATCCATAGTCTAGTTCAGGGATCACTAGGCCATGTGTTCTTTATTTTAGAGACCATATATTTATTTTAGAGGAAAGGCAAGGTTGAAGAACATTGTCACACCTAGAAAAACACATGCCCATGACAACAAGAGAACCAAGAACACACATACATAACCATGCATGCCAAAACTACCAAGAAAATAATACATGCAACTCGATACCTGCAAATAATCTCGTTGTAGTCGCTTGATCTTGCTCTTCCTTGCTTGATCTTTGCTTCCTCTTGCCTTCTTTTTCTTTTCTTGATCCAAAGCTAAAGTGCTCCAAGAAAAATCTAAGTGTGCAAGAGTGTGAGAGAGAGGGAATAAAGAGAGAGCTCCAAAATTGAACTGAAAAAAGGTATCAACTGATCATTGGAAGCCTTTTCAGTAATGAGGCATCTATTTTATTCAATTTTCCAATATTTTTATAAATAAAATGCTAATTAATGCCTCATGCCTTTCCAAATATTTTTCCATTACCTTTTCCAATTTCCTTTAGCCATAATAAACCAACTGAACACCCACACTAAGATGTTTTACCCAACACTCATCTTGGAATACGTGTCCCATGACCTTAGTTATTATTTTTCCTTTATTAACTTTATTTACATGGAATTTTGACCAATGCTATTACACCTACTAATAGTCAAGGATTTCTAAACAATCACCAGATAAAGCCACATTGGTAGCCAATGGAATTAGCATCCTAATTTCACTAGCTTAATTTGTTCCATGTTCATGATATTTATGCTATTATTCACCTTTAATTGATATTTTTCAGTGAGTTGTACAAATGAAGGAACTCAACATGACATTGAAAAAAAAAAGTTGTGGGTCTTAAGAGTTGGGAGAAAATTCAAATTAGGGAAAGAAAAAGAAAGAGTGGTAGAAGATAACAATCAAGATGTGGAAACATATGAAAAAACATCTAAGTAATAGTAATGAAAAATTCATTGATGGACACATTTCACCAATAATATTGTAATTTCCCTAGGTGCATGGGTGCACACACTCCCACATGATACTCATCACCTACTCAATTTAGCACCTTGGGCACATGAGCATCGCATACTTGAGATAGAACTGCAACATAATGTAGCATGCTCAATACATGTGGACATGGGTTCACACCATGGAACATGCAATTGAGTCACCCATCATGACTAAGACAAAGCCAAGTGCATAACGTGTTCTTGCAACATGGCAGGATGAGTAGACAAGGGTGCATAACATGATAAGGAGAGAACTAATTCATGTCAACTTGAGAGAAGGAGACTTGGAATGGATGTAGGTTATGCTAGACCATTGGAAAAAGCATATGTGAAGGTCACTTATATGTTGGCTTAAGTGTGATACAAAGTGGTGTGATCCCATATGAAGTATCATATTAAGGAGGAACTTAAGGGTTGCATTGATTCAAGTTTCCTATGAGGAATGCTACATATATTCAACAGAGTTGGAATTGGGAAGGAGAGTCTCAATGCAAAATACATTCATTTCTATGCTAGGTTAGAGATTTAGGTGTGAATTAGGCTACAATTATACCATGACAAAAGAATTTTTCAGGTAGAAAAACTTAGGATTTTCTATGCAACTTGAGTTTCTTTACTACTCAATAGGAAAATTGGGTAAGGCAATGGTTGATGTATCATTATAATGAATTTTTTTTGGAGGATAGGCCCAAAATCCTCATCCTATCTATTTTACAACATAGTTTGGTGGCATCCAAGAGTTTTCGACATTCTATAGGGGTGCCCCAATGGGAAACACATTTATGTGGTGTGACCCAAACTGTCATTTGAGTTGTATTTTGTAATGGAATGGGTTGAGTGGACACCTAAACTGAATGGGTTGGGTGGAGACATAAACATATTATAAAGTGTTGTATTTTATAACATAGTTTTCGGTTGTTAGGCCATTGGTTGCCCCACCCTTATATGTGCCTCTTGTGCATACTTACAATTGATATGATTACATTTTATTTATCATATGGTTAGATAGATTTGTATTGTGAAACTCTGCATGTTAATATAATGGACAATGATGATACTTTGATTTTTGGTTAAGTGTTAATTTTAGTGCATGCTTAACTAAGACAAAATATTCTATATGTTGGATTTGTGAGGCATATTCTAGCTTAAATATAACCAATTAGTTCTCTCCTTTGATTAGAAACATGTTGGTGACACATGACTAGCGAATGCCAACATGCCTGCTTGAGTGGTGCCTCTAGCATGATGACAAGTGGTATCAAAGCAATATAGTAGTCTAGTAGTATGCACAATAGTCAAACCAAAGTGTGAGATCATGGAAGTATGTTTGGTTCTTGTTGTATTGGTTCACTTGATGCTTCACATAGGAGGATTGGTTTCTTGGAAATGAAGCAATACAACCTATTACATAGGTTATGTTTTGTGGACATGGTGATCAAGGGGAGGAAAGTACTAGCACTTATAGGCACAAGTGCATCGCACAACTTCATGAGAGAAACATTGGAAAGGAAACTTGGGGTGAAAGTAACCATAAGGAGAGCTATGGTGAAGGTAGTGAAATCAATGGCAAAAGTAGCCAAGATACTAGCCACAATGGTGCAGATACAAATTGGTAGATGGTGTAGATGTATTTACTTCACAATGTTATAGATGGATGAATTTGAAGTAATATTAGAATATAAATTTCTCATGGGGAACAAGGTGATTCTAGTACCATGGATGGATCATATTTTGGTGGTTAGTGATGATCAAATCGTTGGTTTTGTGCACAACTGCATGGAATCTAGGAGGAAAGGTTTAATTAGTTTCTACATTGAGCATGAAGAGGGAGACATAATGAATAGATACCCAACTATATGTCATGGTGGTTAGTGAGGTTGTAGATTATGGAGTGGGGACACATATTCCACTCAAGATTTCTAATTTATTGGAGGTGTATGTTCATTGAATGTTGAATGAGTTTCCAAAAGTGCTTCCACCTAGGAACAATATAAACAATTGCATTAATCTTGACCTGGGATTGCAATCTCCAACAAAATATCCTTATGTAATATCAAAACCATAGCTGGAAGAGTTGAGATGTCAGTTGACAAAGTTTATTGATTCAGGTTTCATTAATCTTTCATAGCCTCCTTATGTTGCCCTGGTATTCTTTTAGAAGAAGAAGGATATTGATGATCCGAGGATGTGTTTGGACTACAGAGCTCTGAAAAAGCACATGGTGAGGAATAGGGATCTTATTAGGTGTAGATTGCTAAGGGAGATGAGAAAATGTTGGCATGGTGACAAGGTGTGTGAATTGGGAATTCCTGGTGATGTGTTTTAGCTTATGTAATGCCCCAACCACTTTCTACATTTTTATGACTGGCATTCTTCATCTCCTTTTGAAAACATTTGTTGTGGTGTGTTTTGATGATATCATGGTTTTTAGCACGAGTATGGAGGAGCACAAGTAGCATTTGGGAAAATAATTTTAGGAACTGAGGGAGAATCAATTGTACTTGAAGAAGTCCAATTTCATATTTGCTTAATATGAGATTCCATTTATGGGCCATTAAATTGGACATGGATGTATTCACATGTATCATATGAAGGCCAAGGAAATTGAGGGTTGGGACGAGCCTACAAGTGTACATGATGTATGGGTCTTCTTGGAAATGGCCAACTACTATAGGAAGTTTTTGGAGAGATATTTAAAGATTTTTGCACCATTGATGGGTTTTTAAAAGAAGGATAGACCATGGAGATGGGAAAAGAAGAGAAAATATGCATTCGAGGGGCTCAAATATAGGATGGTAATAGTCCCAATGTTGAAGCTGCCAAACATTGAGAAATAATTCAAGGCATAGATAAATTCTTTAGAATTCTCCATTGGAAGAGTTTTGATTTAAGATGGGGATCCCATCGATTTCAAGGATAGGAATGTTTAAGATCAAGAGAGGGGATATCCCATGCATGAAAAGGAGGTGTCTATAGTAATGCATTATATATGTGTATGGAGGAATTACTTGATGTGTAGGTCATTTCTACTCAAGAAAGATATCATTGTGACGAGTTATTTTATGACTCAATTGAATTTGTTTTCAAAGAAGGCTCAATGGCAGGATTTCTTGGTGGATTTTGACATGATCATTGAGTATAGGTCAAGGAAACTCAATGTTGTCATGGATTCCTTTAGAACAATATACATTTAGCTACACTTGAGGAGGGTGACCTACCTAAGCTAAGAGATTTTTAGATTCATGTGGTTGAATAGTTGCAAAGGAGGACATGAGAGGGTTTACATATTGATACCATAGTGAAGATAATTATGAAGCAAGTGACGGAACGAAAGATGAGGGAAATCTTGATGCATGATTGTCTCTTGTTTTTTAGTGAGAACATTTATGTTCTTCTTGATAGGTGAAAGAATTCCTCCTGCAATGAGTGAGTATTGGCCCAATCAGGGCTCTAATTAGAGACCTATTCCTTTGGTGTGGTTATATTCTCTCTGGAAAAAAGGCTCAGTTGCATGTACTATTCTAAACTAAAAATGTATACATAAAAATTACTATAAAAAGGAAAACTAATCTAATCTAATCATATTAAATATTTAGGAATAACTATAAATAAATAAGTGGATTTGGTTTTAATAATCTGAACATCAAGGGATGGGGAATCACCCAAACACAATATTATTAGAAAAAACTATGCATGTTTAAATTAGTGATAACCTTGACTGGAATGTGGGTCCAATCAACACTTAAATTTATTTTTGGTCTCTTCTTTAAAGAGATTATGAAATTTTTTATTATATTTATTATATGTTTTTTTAAGTTTATTTGCATATAATGAAACTAATTTAAATGACAAAAAATAAATCTATCTTGATAGCAAGAGAAATATGATTAGTTATATTTTTGAATATCAAAAAAGAATAATGATTCACCTAAAATAAACTCAGATAAATCTGAGTTAATTAAAACAATTCGATAATAAAATATACTTCATAGTTGCAGAAGAAAAGGTATAAGTACATTCCAACACTTAATAGCTATCGATATAAATTAAAACAATAGAATAAAATACCACCAACGTCTTTAAAAAAATTAAAAGATCATGTTGTACTCAAATGATAATATTCAGAGATACATCAACACATAACCGATCTTCAAAAAATTGACTCAAATCCTTTGATTACAAAACCTGTATCTTAAAGTGTAACAATTTCCAAATGTCTTGGGATTGTGATTTGAGAATAAAAACCGCACAATAATATAAGTTCCTCCATGTTTTGGTTTATCCCACTCTGCAATCTTCTACATACCCTCTATTTATAATCTCAAAGTTTAATTTGAAAATAAAAGTTTGTTTCATGATAGCTTCAGGAAGTTTTGTTTTCTAATTTCTTAGGATCTAAATAATCCTTTTTCCCATCTGCAATATCAATCCATAAATATTGAAGCTCCAAGTGGTAACAACCTTGCACAAATTCTGCAAAATATATTCACAAAATTATTATTTGAAAATCCATTAAAACTTTAAAGCAAAACTCCAATTTAAAATAATTGAAATTAATCATTCAAAGAAAACTTGATTCCTGTAAATTAGCAACATATTCTAAAATCTGAGCCAAATCATTTTTTGTTGCTACAATTTTGATAGATGAGAAATATGTTAATTAGATAAAAGCAGCAAAATGTTTTATCATCAAGTTTTATTTCCAAAAAAATAACCTAGAAGTGTAGATTTTAATTAAAAAATGTAATCATTTTTTTGTTGAATTTATTGGTAGTTTTGATTACATATTTGTTGAAATAAAATTTTCCATATTGTCATCCTTGATTTCCTCTTTCCAACGAGCTATTATGGGTCTGATTTCATGCCATGTAGCTCGCGATATTCCCTCCTGAAGTTAAAGTCATGTAATAACTTATGTATAGTTTGTGTGTTTCGTCGAACAAGTAAAATTACAAACAAATATCCCACATGCATGGGAAAACTAGAGATTTTAGTCTTTATATAATTTAATGGGTGCAATGTCATTTGTATGAAATAAGGAATAAATTATGGAGGGAGATACGCATGTCATAGATACTGACATAAGTTTAGAACCACAAAAAATAAAAATTAAACCCAAAAAATAAATATGTAAGGTTTCAACCAATGTGAATTGCATTAATGCTGACTTGGTCAAATGACAGGAGTGCTTGTGGAAATGAATTTAGCACCATCAAAAACCCCGGGGTACCCAAAATCTTGAAATTTTACAGTTGCAACCTCGATTTCCCAAAATTTCTATTGAATTTTGTCAAAATCTTGCCATAAATTCCATTGTTTTCTGGGAAAAATTGTAGCCTCGTTAGACTACGCGAATAAAAAATATGAGGACCCAAATTAAGTATAAATAAAAATAATTAAAACAAAATATGACGACCCAATTGAAGTATAAATAGAAATAATTAAAAGAAAATATGCATACCCAAATTAAATTTAATTAAAAATAATTAATTTCGTTTGGTCTATTATCAGAGTCGGGAGGAAGGTGGTGCATGGTTCAGGAGGCGTATATGGTATGGAGGTTGGTTTAATAAGATTTAATCAAACTACATCCTCTCCTTGACCTCTAACCCCTTGACCTATCAAAAATAAAAATAATAAATAAAGGTAATTAATAAATAAAATAAAGGAAATCAAAAGAAATCAAATAATGTACAATTCAAGTTGAGAAATGACAACAAGAAATTCCCGTTTAATTTTTCATTGAATTAAACAATGAATTAGATTCAAATTCTATTCTCATACCAACTTAAAATTAGTTAATTAAGTTTATTAAACTTACTTAACTTAGTAAATTCGAGTTGGAAGTCTTTATGTCATCATGTGAATGTTCTCCCTACTTTGTAGGAGTCCAGTGTGAGTTAATTATGAGTTGTAAAATAGAAGACTCGGTTTCATGAGTTAGTTCAGTTAAAGTAGTTCTCAAACTCTTTGAGAGAACTAACAATGAGTTAACAGGTGATGGTGTCACTAATGAACTCCACCAATGCTACTCTAGTTAACTGAATATTTACTAATTAGAAACTCATGCATGTCGATTCTTAGAAAGACCCATTTGAGACTAGAGTGCAGGGAAAATGCACTATTTGTTTTAGATCTTTCTGAGTTGCACTGATAGTGCATGCATTTAGGAACTGATCCTTAAGGGGTTGCACAGTTTTTTGAGGCTTTATTTCCCTTTAAATACAAGCTATCCTTCATAGGAATTACACATTGGAATAGCGACTAGGAGAGCTTGTGAAGAGGCTAATATTTGGCCTTGAGCTTGCTTATGAGTTGGAGATTGAATTTGCTGAGTGCTGGGATTGTTTTAGAGAGAACAAGCATTGTAATTTCATCTTGATTTTCCAGATTAATACAAAAAATATAGTGGGGTTTTGAGCTGTGGCTTTCCTGGATATTTATTGTGTTATGTGCCTTTGATTCTCTTCCTCTATTGATTATTGTTTGCTCGAAGTTTATGGGCTTATGCTGTAAAGAGTAGAAGTAGATTCTTGTCTCATTCTTTAGAAAATTGCATTAGCTTGTGAATATACGTATTAGAGGAAGATTGCTTTTTGGGCCAAGAGTTTGCAGAGTAGATATGAGAATTTTTGTGAAAAAAATTAGAAACAAATTGCATATTTGGATTCCTTGGGAAAAGATACCCAAATTCAAAAAAACAATTGGCCTAATCAGCGTTTGGATGAGGGAGATATCACTAATTTAAAATCATCTCTCTAGAGGAGATTTCGAAGTTTTGAGTTTCTGGGTTATAGGTGAAAGTCGAATTTGCATACATATTTCAGGATCAGTAGATGGCATTCCATGGGTTGAGGCTTGAGTATGCCTTGGAAGGAAGCTTGAATTTCATAGCCTGGAGGGAAAATATGGAGGTTGTGCCAGAGGACAATGGCTTGAAGGAATTTTTTGAACAAGTAATTCCTAAGCCAACAACTACTCATGCACAAAACTTGACAGAGTGCAAGAAGTGCGTGGTGAAGGAAAGGCGAATAATCCTTGAGGGATTTCAAGACCATATTGTCTCAAGTCTCCATGGAAAGGAAACACTACACGTTATGTGGAAAACATTGATAGACTTGTATCAAAATAGCAGTCATCAAAGAAAGTTGTCACTGAAGGAAAAACTTTGCAAAATCAAGATGGAGAAATGTGAGACAATTTCAATGTCGAGATGAACTTCGAGGTTTTTGAATTGCGGTTGCTGATTAGGATATGGTGAGCCATTATCTTCTTGGATTCTCAAAGAGTTTGCATAGTTATCAAGACTATGTCAATGGTCGGGAGAAGCTGCCAGATTGGGAACGACTATGGTCAGATTTGATGCAGGATGAGATCAGGAGGAACACCAAGGATGGCTCTTCATCAAAGGCTGATGATGAAGAGAACTGTGCCTTAGAAATTAAGGTGAGGAAGTGGAAAGGTGAAATTTCTCATTCCAAATTAGATTCTTATCATGGAGGTAAGAAGAAGGACATGATAAAATTTAAATGCTTTCTTTGTCACAAGATGGGTCACATTGCTACAAATTGTCTAGTGAGGAAGTCCAAGGAGAAGTCCTTAGGAGGAGAGGTGGGTGATGCTTTGGCCTCCTAATTCGAATTTGACTTTTTCCTCATTGTATCATGGTGTCTTCAATGATGGGAAGTGTCTGGTACTTAGACAGTGGAGCTTCTTTCCACATGACTAGCGACAAAGAGATATTCAGTGAACTAAAGAAGAAAGATCTCAAGATGCATATCGAGATGGGTGATGATGGTAAGTATAGTGTTACTGGTGTGGGCACTATTACTTTTCAGAGTGAGCATGCATCTCCATTTACCTTGAAGAATGTTATGCATGTACCCGGACTGACGAGGAACTTGGTATATGTTACCATGCTTGAGGATAGAGGCTATGATGTGATATTTTCAAAAGGAAAGGCATTCATTCGACACATAGCCATGGGTCAATTAAAGAAGATAGGGATTCGAGTTCATAATATAAATAAGATAGAGGTAGAGGATTTTGTTGCTTTGAGTTCAATAGCGAAAAATATGTTGAGCCAAGGCATTGGCAAGTTATGGCACAGGTGACTGGGCCACTTGCATCATGGGGGTTTGAAGATATTGCAACAAATCTCTACCAGTATTCACAAAGGTATGCTTGAGCAAGTTGATACATGCAAGGGTTGTACTTTGGGAAAGTACACCAAGTCTTCCTATGGAGATAGAGACAGTCGAGCATAGTCTATTCTAAAGAGGGTCCATTCATATGTGTGTGGACCATTCTTGATAACATCCATTGCAAAACATGGGTATTATGTTATATTTGTTGATGACTATTCTCGTAAATGCTAGGTATTTTTTATGTGGAAAAGGGATCAAAATTTCACTAAGTTTTGTGAGTTCAAATAATTGGTAGAGAAATAGTTTTGCAAGAATTTTAAAGCTTTACGAAGTGATAATGGTGGTGAGTATGTATAGAATGAGTTTAAGAACTTATGTGCATAGGAAAGGATTAAATGAGAGTTGATGACACCCCACAACCCTCAACAGGATGGGGTTGTCAATATGATGAACAAGAGCATAGTAGGGGTAGCAAGGGTGATGTTGCATGATCATGGCCTACCACTACACTTGTGGGCTAATACATGCAACACATCAGTTTATGTTCAGAACTATAACCCACATCAGATACTTGAGATGAAGACACCAGAGGAGGCTTATTCTGGTAAGAGTCCAAATGTTGGTCACTTCAAGATTTTTGGGGCATCGTTTTATTTCCATGTGACCAAAGATGCACAAAAGAATCTTGAGCCAACATTTGAGTTGGGGATCTTTGTGGGGTACACTGATACACCCCACAACTATCGAGTGTACATGATGACTAGTCGAATGACAATGGTTTGTAGGGATATGAGGTTCGATGAGGAGAAGGCCATGCGAGTATCCCTTGAGAGGGAGCTTTAGCTACATGCGTATGAGGACATTTTAGCTCCTAAGTTTGAGGGGCCTCATATTGATGTGGAGTAGCCACGTGCATAGATTTAAAGAGTGGAGACATCCACTCAGGAAGAGTGTTCCAGAAAGGTAAGAAAGTGCACTAGAGAGGCTAATAGATTATTGGATGATGCATGAGAGAATGTGGGAGAACCCTCTTCTTAGTGTAGACTGAGGAGGTCACCAAAGAGGTACACTGGATACATGGCACTTATGGGTCATGTCGTGTGACATATCCATATTCCTTTCAGGAAGCAGTGCAATAGTCGGTTTGGGTTGATGCAATGGTGTAGGAGTATGAACCTATAGTTCGAAACAGTGTTTGGGATGTGGTCCTGAGACCAAAGGACAAGTCAGTTGTGAGCGCTTATTGGCTTTACAAGGTAAAGCAAGTTGTAGATGGTAGTGTGGAGAAGCATAAGTCTAGATTTTGTGGCTTGTGGCTTTTCACATGTAGAGGGTATTGATTATGATGAGACCTTTGCTCCTGTTGCAAGGTACTCGTCAATCATATCTATTTTGGCACTCTCAGCACAGATGAGTTGGAAGATCCATCATATGGATGTGAAGATTGCCTTCCTCAATGGCATATTTGAGGAAGAGTTGTATTGGTACATAAAGTAGCTTGAAGGTTTTGAAACCTTGGACCGTGAGTCACATGCGTGCCGACTTAAGAGAGCATTGAATGGGCTGAAGCAAGCACACCATGCTTCGTACACCAGGATAAATAGCTACTTCACATGGTTGGTCTTCATGAAGAGTGAAGCGGATGCGAATCTATATCACAGTGGTGGAAGGTTGTTGATCATTATACTCTATGTAGATGATCTTATACTGACAGATGATCAGAAGCTCATCAAATCTTGCAAGGAGGACCTTGTGTTGGGACAGGGTCCCCTAGGGTCAATTTTGGGGTTAAAAGCCCAGGTTTTGGGGTAGAAAGCCCAAGTTTTTGTATGTAAAGTGTAAAGTCTCCACATTTTGTGGTCGTGGGGTGCAAAGATGTAAAGTGTCATAAAGCGTTTCACCCTTCTGTTATGTGAGTTGTGTCGAATTTAGAAGATCCACACATTGTCCACGGACCATGGGAATGTATAAAATGGAGAGTCTTTGAAGATTCTAAGGGAGAGTTTAGATTTTTCATGATGAATTTAATGGGTCATTAGTGAAAAGAGCGAAGAATCTTAGAGTAGAAGGGAGGCTCTGCAACTATGTGCGCAGAGGCCTAGGGTAGAAGTCCGCAGCTGAGTGCGCGAACCCCTACAGTTGAGTGTGATAACCCTTGCAGCTAAGTAAGCAGGGTAGTTAGAGTCTATAAGAAGATCTGAAGCATTAATAAAGAAGATTATTATGGAATTATCTATGTTTTGATCTATTTACTTCTATTACGAATGAATGTGATTATAATGTGTTTATGACTTAATGCTATATTGATGCACCAATCTATATGTTTACATGGTTATTTGTCCACAAATAATAATATATGTTTACGTGAATAATATCTTAATGCATGTTGAAGTTATCAGATACTAAGCCGATATGGGTAAATACAGAGGTAAGGGTAATTACATAAGTGTGTAAGTAGATAAATAACCTGTTTAGGGTCCACAAAAGATGATCATAGACCTTCGCAAAGGTCTAGAAATAGAATAAGTGAGGTATATCGATAAGCCCTAAAAGGCTTATCGATCTGCGTGAAGGTAGAGTTAGGGTATAAAACAACATCACTACCATCTCTAGGTGCAGAAACTTGGTTCCTACATCCCCTCATACTACTTCGGGTGAGACTTCAGTCCACGCTCAGCGAATTGATGCCAAAAGGGCCAATAGCGTAGGGATTTGTTTGGCTAATTAACACTGAATATAGGTCAGGGCACACTAAGCCAACAAATGGTTCCGTTTCCAGACATAGAATCTACATAAAGAGATGTGTGATGTCACATCACTGGAATCCAACTAAGAAAGAAATTGAAGACTGGTTGGATAGGAAGATCCATGAATTCGCGGTGCAAGCAAACATAAATACATGATTGATGAAAGAACGGTGGTTGGATAGATATCTATACATAGAGATACACGAAATATTCTTTTGTTCCTTCCCAGTTGAATTATACAAGTGTATCGCTAATTTGGCAGACAACCAAGGAAGATGGAGGCTTGATTGTCTAATAGTGTGGACCCCAGAGTTAGTGCAGAGATTGTAAGCCTTGGAAGATAAGATCGCAGATGCTACTAATTAGTGGCTCGATCATATCATAGGAGGGTTCATGTTTAATACTTCGGTCAGTTACAACGAAGTAGAGTGTTGCTTCTTCAAGGGACTACGAGGTAAGTATTTAAGGTCTTTAAAACTTGGATTAAGATGCTCTTGTGTGAAAAGTGGGTTATGCAGTTACCTTGATGTTTGGAGCTACGTGAAGTGGAAATATCTTCAGGGATAGAGGAGGAACATACCCTAAATATAGCCCACTGATCGAACCTCCTCTGGGTGCAATGAGAAACCAGGATAGGCTTCACCACAGAGCATTGTTTAGTTAATAAAATGAGGGTTCCCATAAATACCCCATCCACCTACCCCACCTCCACATTCACCTCCATAGCATACACCTTCACCCACACTGCCACCACCTCTGCCACTATTTAATATGGTGAATGTAGTGAAGTTGCCCATTTTTAAGGGGTCAGAAACTAAGGACCTGAACTAGTTTTGGTTCATCACAAAGGATGTTTGGGAGGCTTAGGTTATAATGGACAATATTAGGAAGAAAGCGACGTTGGTCATTGCTTTACAGGAATGCGCACTAACATGGCACATTTACTACCGCACTGATAACCTGATGGCTTCATTAGCAGATATTCAAACCACACTGAATAAGGAATTCAGTAGGCCTAAGCCTGAAGCTCAATCAATTATGGGATTCAAGGACGTCATGATGAATCCTAGAGAGACAGACTGGGATCTGGATCAGAGATTGAAGTGCATGATCTGTGAAGCCAACATGAATCTTATGGATGGGAAACATCATGAATTTTTTGTGGCTTCACTCTTGCCTCATTTAAGGGTTACTTTATCACAACAAAAGATTGGGACCCAGGTAGAAGCTCTTGAGATTGAAATGAGATTGCATGAGACATCGATGCAAGATGCTAATTTGGGACTTTAATAGATTCACACATAGTTGCAGAACCTTTGCCTAGAGTTTCAAAGTCTGAAGAAGGATAGAGCAGTTCGGCTAGAGGTGCATGAAGTAATTTGGTGCCTAAAATGAAAAAGCCAGGGACATGACAAAGATCATTGCCCCATCTTCACAAATTATGTTGCAGCAGGAGGGTTGATGCCTCTAAGGCCAAAAGCTCAAGTAGGGCCAAGTATAGGGCTTGCGCTATGGTATGCTATCTGTCAGGTGGCTAGAAAATATGTGATAGACAATTGTCACCTACTGCAAAAATTTGTTCAGACACCACAACATCTCTTCTGCAACTTTTGTCAATTGGTGGGTCATGATGAGTGAAACTATCATAGCTATGAGATAATGATGGATAGAACACTTGCATATAATGTGTAGATAGAAACTCGGCCTTTGGATCAAGGTGCTGGGGGAGTGCGAGGAGGATTTCAGGGGCGCGGATGAGGACGAGGTGGAGGAGGACCTGGTAGAGGTTGAGGACAGGTGATTTGCTATAACTGTGGGGGATTAGGAAAATATGCAAGAGAATGCACGAACCCGACGCACCTGTCGTGCAAATATTGCACTCAATTTGAGCATGCAACAGAAGACTGCCCTGTATTACTAGCTAAGATACATGAAAAAGGGGCACAACCTCAACAACCTACCTAAAATCTGCAGATGTTGAGGGTTGAACCCCGCGAAGAGGATCCTAATGTGAACATCGTGCTACAAAGTGGAATGATGACTGGTGAAGATAAGGGAAAGAAGCCTAAAGAAGCTGAATGGGTCCGAAAAGTTCCAGAAAAGGAGGTTGGATTTGATTTGGAGTGTGTGAAGGAAACCTTCATGGAAGAAAAGAAAAGCTTCACTCAGGTTTCTACCTCAAGAATTCAAGATAAGCAATCTGAAGAAATGGACCCATCCATGCTTACTACATTTTTGGAGACCTGTATGAAGCTACTTCAAGATAACAAGGTCGTAAAGGGATTACAAGAGTTGATCAATAAATGTGCTGGTAATACTCTTGACATCCCGTTTGTGGTTAGGAAGATTGGTAAGCACGAGGCAAGAATAGGGCGGGAGATGAGACTCGCTGCATAGATGGGAGAATATGAAATGGAACAAGTTATTCTGGATCTAGGGTCTGACGCGAATGTTTTTCCTAAGCAGGCATGGGAGAGAATGGGGAGACATGTGTTGTAGTGGTCTCCTATTCAATTGAGGATGGTGAATCAACAAAATATTATCCCCATGGGAAGATTACAAGGAGTGGTAGTCGATATGGAAGGCACGAGCGCATTGGTCGATTTTGAAGTGATAGAGATTGTGGATGACATCAATCCATACCCTGCACTCCTTGGGATTGACTGGGCTATCAACATGAACAAAGTGATAAATTTGAAGAAGTGGATGTTGTCATTTGAAAGAAAATCACTCCATGAAGTAGTACCATTGAACCCTACAGAAGAACTGCTCTACACTGAGCTAGTTCATGATTACGAAAGCGATGATGATTTGGACCAGATTTATAAGATAACGGTGTGATATCAAGATTGGGTGAATCTGACAGCTGATGGACATCTTGCATGGGACCGAGAGAGCTCTTGCACATCAGACTCAGATGAGGAATTAGAACACTGGCATAATAGATTGCATGAAGTATCTACACTATGATGTAACATGATGACCAAATTATTGCACTGCATATAATCAGAGGTAAGAAGTCTCCCTTACTATGATGGTTTAGCTGAAATTGATAAATTTCTAGATGCATTTGAAAGGGAAGTGTGGGAGAATCATCTCTTCCAAGCCTTGGACTTGGCGTTGCACGCTATGTTTGCAAGATGGTGGGGTATGCATAAAGACAACTTTGATGGGTGGTGCGAATATAGACGAATAATGAGAGTGCGGTTTGGTCGCACAAAGGTACGATTGACAGAGAAATATGATGGAGGAGAGATCCATGTGATCACTTAGCCAAATGGACTGATGCTTATGGAGTAGAACCACAACCGAAGTGGGTGCATTTGTTCTATCACACCTTCGATGTAATACCTATGAATTGGTACTTGGAGACAGAGCTTTGCCATGGCACAGACGAATGGGATATTTTGAGACAGGGATTCTTGATGACATTCACCTTTGAATATGGATTTGAGGGCATTGATGAAGCACTACAAGAGGTCAAAGCAGCAATTTTCAGAATACCACATGATCCCTTGGATTTGATTCAACTGGATTGGACCACCTAGCTACGCCACGCGCTAGAGTACTACAATGTGACTGCTGAAGAGGAAGATGAGGATCTAAAGAACATTAATATCCTAGAAACAGAAGGACACCGCGAAGTTGAGGGGCCACAGATAGAAAACCTAGATATCACTGCGCCGCTGAAAACAAGACAAGTGAACATTGTGACAAATGCAGAGCTGAAGTTTGTGAAGATAGGGGACTACTAGAATGATGCTACAGTGGATAAGGTCACTGAGTTTCTCCACAAATACCAGCACTTGTTTCGTACAAAGTTCTCAGACTTAAAGGGGAGAATAGGGGAGCTAGGAGTTATGAAAATTATGTTGAAACTAGATGCGAAGCTAATCAAGCAAAGGCCTTACCACCTCAATCCAAAGTATAAGGAAAAGGTCCACTTAGAGTTGGATAAAATGCTTGTGGTAGGTATTATTGAACCAGTAGACGAATCTGATTGGGTGAGCCCAATAGTAGTTTAGGAAAAGAAGCAGAAGGATGAAATAAGGATATGCGTAGATCTCAGGAAGTTGAATGACGCTTGCATGCATGATCCTTTTTTGACTCCATTCATCGATGAAGTTTTGGATAATGTAGGAGGATAGGAAGCATATTCATTAACTGATGGGTTCTTGGGGTACCATTAGATCAAGATCGCATCGAAGGATAGAAGTAAGATGACCATCACAACTAAGTAGGGTTTCTTTTAGTATACTGTAATGCCTTTTGGACTGAAGAACACGCCGATGATATTTTCATGCGTAGTCATCTTGGTGTTCATAGACTTTGTTTACAAGTTTATGGAGGTATACTTTGACAATTGGATGGTGTTTGGGTCGGTGAAACACCGTGTAGCCAGCTTGCGCTTGATGTTGGATACATGTTGAAGGTATCAGTTCGCGCTCAATATGAAGAAATATTTGTTCTATGTTCCTTTTGGAATCTTGATAGGCCATGTGGTGTGCAGACAAGGATTAATGGTGGACCCAGCTAAGATAGAAATTATAATTAAATTTTGAGGCACCAAAAAGTGTGAAACAGCTGTGCACAACGTTGGGGCATACAAGATACTATAGAAAGTTCACCAAGAGTTATGCCCAGATTATGCGCTGATGGAGAAGTTGTTAAAGAAGGATGTTAAATTTTGTTGGAATGAAGAATGTCAGCGATGTTTAGATGTGTGAAAGGAAAAGATGGTCACTACACCGATCCTAGTCTTCCCGAATTGTAAGAAGGGATTTCATGTGCATGTGGACGTGTCATGTATTGCACTTGGAGCAGTATTGACATAGGTCGGTGAGGGAGAGTTGGATCACCCTATAGCATTTGCAAGTAGGAAGTTGTCTAAATCCGAGAAGAATTATTAAACGACAAAACATGAAGGTTTGGCTATGGTGTACATGCTCCAGAAATGCAGACACTACTTGCTAGGTGAACACTTTAAGATGTATACATACCATTCTACATTTAAGTAGTTGGTTAACAAGCTTGTGTTGGGGGGAAAGATATGAAGATGGATGCTACTATTTCAGGAATATGATTTTGAAGTCATTGTGAAGCTAGGATGATTGAATGCAGGACCAGATCATCTATCACACATTGAAACAGGAGAGGAGCCTACTAATTTGGAGGATGGACTACCTGGCGTGTAGCTATTTGTAGTGCGTGTAGTTGACAATCACTTTGCATATATCATACTCTCACTGATGATGGGAACAACTCCAGAAGGGTATACTAGTCAACAAAAGGAGTTGGTAGTACGCATGGTAGACTTTTTTGTCATTGCGGGACATTTGTATAAAATGGGCTCAAATGAAATTTTGTGACATTATATACCTGAGTTTGAATGGAACAAAATCCTCATTTAAGCTCATGGAAGAGATACGGGAGGACATTATGCAGGAAAAGTGACAATGAAGAATATTTTACGTGCTAGGTTGTGGTGGATGACATTGCATAAGGATCCCAAGGTTGATTATAAGGCATACAATCCATGTCAGAGGATGGGCAGACCATCACGAAGGGATGAGCTACCTCTAAATCTTCAAGTGTCATTACACCCATTCAAGAAATGGGTCATTGATTTGTAGGCCTGATTCAACCTCTAGGAAAGAAGACGGGCGCGCAGTATATCATCACCACGACATAGTATTTGACCAGATGGGTGGAGGCGTAGCCTATGAAGGACTGTACAGGGGAAATAACAACAAAGTTCCTCTTTGAATATGTGTTGACTAGGTTTGGTTTCCCAAAGATTTTGATGAGCGATCGTGGCACACGTTTCCTTAATGAAACGATCAGCACACTGATGGAGGAATTCCAAGTTTATCATCAAAAGATCATGCCATATCACTTGCAGACTAATGGGATGGTTGAAGCATTAAATAAGATATTGGAGAACACACTGATGAACGTTTTCAATGCATAAAGGAATGATTGGGATGTGCGCATACCTGCGGTGCTATGGGCTTACAACACTACTTGCAAGAGATTGACTGGTCAAGCACCCTTCAGGCTAGTTTATGGCATAGAAGCTATGATGCCAATGGAGTACATTGTACCTAGTATACACATAGTGGTGTTCATGGAATGGTAGATCACGGAGCCCTAGAAGAGAGTCTCCTACAGCTGACAGACCTTGAATAAGATAGGTTTTTGGTTGGATTCCATCAACAAGTTCACAAGGAGCGTGAAAAGGTATGGCACGATTGACACATCAAACTGTGCACCTTCAAGGTAAATGATTTGGTTTCATTATATGACAAAAAGTTTGAAAAATTTCAAGGAAAATTTTAGATGCATTCATTGGGGCCATATGACATCAAAGAGATCACCGATGGTGGAGCAGTTCAATTGGTGAAATTGAATGGAGATCCATCTTGCAGAAACGTAAATGGTAGTCAATTGAAGCCTACACTAGGATTCAACCAGAGGACTATATGATGGAAGCACAGTCTTAGCACTCTAGGCAGGTGAAAGGAGGCACGGGACTACACTTCCTAGGTTGTAGGGTTGTGTGATTGGGGGACTACACAGGATGGACGAATGTCACGACATCAGTTGAATCGAAAAGGGAGATGTGCTAAAGGAGGAGAGACAATGCATGCTAGTCAGAAAGTGACCATTACAGTCACTATTCATGACCTGGCAGTGAGAAAATGGCTAAGAGGAGTGGGGGGTGGCATTTAAGGTAGAATTTAAATGCGAGATATTTGAAAATCTACTGCCAATATAGCATTTATGAACGAATTTTGGGGGGAATGATTGGATTCGAATTTGAACTTTCCTATAAATTACAAATGGCAGCCTAATGAAAAATAGTTTTCGTTCTGAGAGTTGAGGTGTCGAGCTATCAGTTGCACATGAACCTTGCGAGTTTTTAGGCTTTGGTGGCCATTTTAATGTTTGATATGTTGCCTAAGGAAAATCAAGAGCTCCTTAATAGTCTGATATTAGTGCCCATGGAAACTGCAAGTGATGGAGGATCGATGGCCTTTGAGGAAGATTCCTTTGAGGTTGTAAGTGTGGAGATGCCTGCCATAGTTCCAAAATCACCAAGGTCACCTATGCCAAAGCCTACGCTGGTAGGAGAGGCTTCCAAGATAAATAAGGAAATACAGAAAGTGATGGAGTCAGTGCGCAAGTCAACAAGGAAGCACCAGAAGGAAGAGAAGCCCACCGCGGAGGAGAAAGGCAAGGTGGTCAACCTAGAATCCGACGAGGGTGCCGAAGCAATTGGTATGGGTGCAAAGACATTGAAATTGAGGGTTTATACCCTATCTCAAAGCTACCAGAATACATTCGTCCATGCCAAGGTAGGGTGAAGATCCCAAAGGACCCAGAAGAGGGAAATTTTATGCTTAATAAACCCCTGATGTCAGAAAAGATTATGTTTGAAGAACCATTCTTGTTGCACATCCCCCACCTAAAAATTGAAGTGGCTCCCTCACCTTGCGACTGATAGTTTCATGCAGAGGTTATTCCATATGGATTCGAGTGTCACTGCACTAGATCTGGTGAAGTGGATTCATGGGGTGGAGAAAGCATGATTGTTGAACCTACTATGGGTGTCACATTACTACTGTGTGTCCATAAATTTGATAGTTATCAAATAGTTTCTGTGTCTGGTGCATCACGGGTGCCTTTGGTTGGAGGAGCCAATCCTTATAACTAATATATTAATCCATAAGATCACCTGGCTACCCCATTCAAGACAAAATCCGGCCAAGGCATTTGGCGTAAAGGTGGGAGAGCACGACCTCGCCGAGAGAATGAAGGACAAGTTTAAGCTTGTCAAGAGTGAGTCCGTGTCGGCAGCGTGACTCGAGGGCGAGTCACTATATTTTTGTTGTGGGCTTGTTGGGACAACGTCCCATTGGGTCGATTTTGGGGTTAAAAGCCCAAGTTTTTGTATGTAAAATGTAAAGTCTCCACATTTTGTGATTGCGAGGTGCGAAGATGTAAAGTTTCATAAAGGGTTTCCGCCCTTTTTTTATGTGAGTTGTGTTGGCTTTAGAAGATCCACCCATGGTCCACAGACCATGGGATTGTATAGAAAGGAGAGTCTTAGAAGAGTCTAAGGGAGATTTGATATTTTGGATGACGAATGTAATGGGTCATTAGTGAAAAGAGCAAAGAGTCTTAGAGTAGAGGGAAGGCTCTGTAGCTATGTGCACAGAGGCCTAGGGTAGAAGTCTGCAGCTGAGTGCACGCCGTAGTTAGAGTCTGTAAGAAGATTTGAAGCATTAATAAAGAAGATTATTCTGGAATTATATGTGTTTTGATCTATTTACTTCTATTATGAATGAATGCGATTATAATGGGTTTATGACTTAATGCTATATTGATGCGCAAATCTATATCTTTACATGGTTATCTATCTGCAAATAATAATATCTGTTTACACGAAGAATATCTTAATGTCTGTTAAAGTTATCAAATACTAAGCCAATCTAGGTAAATATAGAGGTAAGGGTAATTAAAAAAGTGTGTAAGTAGATAAATCCCTTGTTTAGGGTCTGTGAAAGATGATCATAGACCTTTGTGAAGGTCTAGAAACCGAATAAGAGAGGTATATCGATAAGCCCTAAAAGGCTTATCGATCTGCGTGAAGGTAGAGTTAGGGTATAAAATGATATCACTACCATCTCTTGGTGTGAAAACTTGGTTCCTGCATCCCCCCCATGCTGCTTCGAATGAGACTTCAGTTTGCACTCCACAGATTGGTGCCGAAAGGGCCAGTAGTGTAGGGATTTGTTTGACTAGAACCTGGGTTAGGGCCCACTAATCCAACACCTTGCAAAAGAATTTGAGATGAAGCACATGGGGCTCATGCATTACTTTCTTGGCATGGAGGTATGGCAGGGAGATGGGGAGTTGTTTGTATCTTAGGGCAAGTATGCCAATGAAATACTCAAGATATTCTGCATGGAGAGCAGTAAACCCATGGAGACTCCTCTAGCTAGTAACTGGAGGAAGGAGGATGCTACTTCAGGGGAAGTAGTGGAAGCTACTATGTACAAGCAGCTTGTGGGTTCACTCATGTACTTGGTGAACACACAAATGGATATGTGTTATGCAATTAGCGAATTTAGTCAAGCGATGGTTAGGCCTACCAAGTTGTATTGGAAGGCAACAAAGCATGTATTGAAATACCCTAGAGGCACTACTCAGTTTGGTTTATGGTACAAACAAATAGATGGAGTGAAGCTTCAAGGCTTCACCGATGTAAATTGGGCACGAAGTTCATCCAACAGGAAGAGAACATCAAGAGGGATCTTTAGTATTGGATCAACGATAGTTTCTTGGTACAATAGGAAACATATATTGGTTTCACTCAGTTTGGTAGAGGCAGAGTAGGAGCTATTGACATCTTGACAAAGGCATTGTCAAGATGTAAGTTCGAATTTCATAGAGACAGGATCGAGGTAGTTGATAATCCCTTTCTTGTTGAGAGGGAGTGCTGAGAAATGGCAACAAGAAATTCTAGTTTAATTTGTCCTTGAATTAAACTATGAATTAAATTTGAATTCGATTCTCATAGCAACTTAAAATTAGTTATTAAGTTAATTAAACTTACTTAATTTAGGAAATTCGAGTTGGAAGTCTTTCTATCATCATGTGTATGTTCTCCCTACTTTGTAGGAGTCCAGTGTGAGTTAATTATGAGTTGTCAAATAGAAGACTCAATTTCATGAGTCAGTTCAGTTAAATTAGTTCTCAAACTGATTGAGAGAACTAATAGTGAGTTAACAATCAATGGTGTCACTAATGAACTCCACTAGTGCTACTCTAGTTAACTGAATATTTACTCATGAGAAACTCATACATGTCGATTTTGAGAAAGACCCAGTTGAGACTAGAGTGTAGGGACAATGTACTATTTGTTTAAGATTTTTTTGAGTTGCATTGATAGTGCATGCATTCAAGAACTGATCCTTGAGGGATTGCGTAGATTTTAGAGGCTTTATTTCCCTTTAAATACAAGCTATCCTTCATAGGAATTACACATTGGAATAGAGACTTGGAGAGCTTGTGAAGTGGCTAAGATTTGGCCTTGAGCTTGCTTATGATTTTGAGATTGAATTTGCTGAGTGTTTGGATTGTTCTAGAGAGAACAAGCATTGTAATTTAATCTTGATTTTCCGGATTAATACAAAACAGACAGTGGGGTTTTGAGTTGTGGCTTTCCTTAGATATTTATTGTGTTATGTGCCTTTGATTCTCTTCTTCTATTGATTATTGTTTGCTTGATGTTTATGGGATTCTGCTATAAAGAGAAGAAGTAGATTCTTGTCTCTTGCTTTAGCAAATTGCATTAGCTTGTGAATCTACTTGATTTTCTACAATTCAGAAGTTGAGAGGTTTGAAAAAATAAAATGAATTTTTGATTAATTCATCCTGATTTCTGACCATAAATAAAAATAAAAAATTAATAAAATAATATATATAAAAAAAAAAAGTAAATAAATAAAGTTAAATAATGTACAAGTCGGGGTCAAAAATGAAATATATAGGTAAAACAATGAGATTTTCCATGTGGCATGTACTACAGGCTACCATGTGGCATACCACCTCATCAAAATAGTTAAAAAACACAAACCTTCAAACAACCATAATTTTCTATCCGGGAGTTGAAACTTGGAAAATTTTATATCATTGGAATCATCTCGACAAGGAATCGATGATGGAAATATCAGAAATGGAAAAATAAACAAGCCAAAAATGACTAAAAATAGTAATCCAAATGCAAAGCAAGATGATATTTCCAAAATTTTATATGAGGGGCTCTTTATTTTTTGAGAAAAATAAATGGGGGTTGTTGGGGCAACAACAGTGCCTACGATGAGTGAATTTTGAAAGGATATCTTAAAGGAGTGGCATGACTCACCTTTGGCTAGCCACCCAAAATAGTGTAGGAAATTGATATTATTGGAGAGAGGTTACTTCTAGGGGCATATGAGGTGAAATATAGACGAGCACATCCATACTTATATTTCTTATCAATAGAACAAGCCAAATACCATATTGTAGATAGGACTATTACAAATTTTACTAATTCCAGAAAAATCATGGTTGAGTTTATTGATCACCATCATATCACAACTTCTTATGACCCAAGTGCATAATGGAATTATGGTTTTTGTCAACCATTTTTCCAAGTATGTTGTATTTGTTCCAATGAATGTACCATGTAAGGTAGAGGAGGTGGTAAAGACGTTCTTCAAGCATGTGGTGAAGTATTGGGGTCATCCATTGATAATTGTATCAAATAGAGATACAAGGTTCACAAGGAAGTTTTAGGCATACTTTTTCAAACTTGTGGGAATGTAGTTTCTACACAGTTCCATCTTTCATCCATAAAAAAATGGATAAGTGAAGTATATTAACTCGCTATTGGAGGACTACTTAAGACATTTTGTGAGAGCTAATTAGGAGAATTGGAGATTTTTTTTGGATGTGACACATTTCATTTATAACTTGTAGAATATCACAATAACATATTACATTGAAATTGAGTTGACCAATGGGTAGATGTCTATGATGAAACATTTGTTATGCTGGGTTATTATAGGATTCCCTCAACCTTGGGTTTCATAATGAGTTCGAAGGAGATATTGGAGTTGGCTCTAGTGCACTTGAATAAGGCAATGGATAGGATGAAGAAATGGGTAGAATGAGACAAGATACATGAAAATTTTAGTGTGGGGGATTTGGTCTTCTTTAGGATTACCAAGGATTACTTCCCACCATAGACTAGGATGTTTAGATCACTAGCATGGAGGTTTGAGGGGCCATTCAAGATTATTGATAATATCAATTTTGTCACCTATATATTGGATTTTCCTTTCCACTTGCAATATCCTCACCCTGTCTTTCATATCATTCAACTTAGGCCTTGTCGAGTAGACATATATGAGTGGAGAAGAGTTGACCTATTGTGTGCACCAACATTGAATTTTAATTTTCCTAAGATGGAGCTTAACAATATCTTGGAATATAGGATCAAAGGTATTGGTAACAATCGAAGTAATTCCATTAGAAGGATGCACCAAAGTAAGAGAATAGATGAGAGACATGACAATCATTGTGGAGATGGGAGAGAAAGCTTCATGAGTTCAAAAGGAAGAATCACTTAGGCATTCCAAAACTGTTGAAGGTGAAAATGAATCATAGTGAGGAAGAATGTAACACTCCTAGGTGCTTGGGAATGTGTGCTCCTACACGAAACTTTCCATCTACTCATCTGAGTGCCTCAAGCACCCATGCATTACATACTTGAGTTGGGACAGTGATGTGTTGTGGAATTCCCAACACATGATGATGTGGTGCATGCCATGACATGCCTAACTGAGTTTCCCAACCTTGTTGGGAGTGATTGGAGTGTGTGGAACATTCTTGCAATGTGATGAAATGAGAACATGAGGGTACATGATGCAATGGGGAAATCATTCATTTGTGTTATCCTAAGTGGAGGAAAAAGGGAATGGGTGCAAGTTACATTGACTCATTGGATAGAGCATGTATAAAGGATACTTTATATGTCAACTCGAGTTCCATATGAAGGGTGTGATCCCATGTGAAGCATTAGATCAAGGAATCAAAGGGTCAAATTGATTTGGGTTTCCTAGGAGGAACATTATATATATGCAACCAAATTGGAGTTTGGGGAGCATGGAATCAATGCATAAAGCATTCCTTTCTATCTTAGGTTAAAGAGTGAGGTGAGAATGGGGCCACATGTGTAGGATAACTGAATAATTTTTTGGGTAGCATAACTTGTGGTTTCCTATGTGATTCAAGTTGCTTTCCTACCTGATAGGAGAATTGGTTAAGATAAGGAATGGTGTATCATTATAATGGGTTTTTTTGGGAGAATTAGTCAAAAATCCCTATCCGATCTATTTTGCAGCATGATGTGGTTACGACAAAGAGTTTTGTATAGTTCGCAGGGATGTCCCAGCAATTGTGATATCATGTACGAATAAATCCTCCTATAACCCCAACATTTTTTTAAATAACGCGAATTGGAAATGGGCTAAAAGAACTATTACACAAAATAACTTGTTGTCGTGGGATAAAAGGAAATAGGTTGATACATATACAATTAATAACAAACACAGGTGAAAAAATTATTATGGTGTATACATATGGATCAAGGTGGAAGTCATGCCTAAAATAGGATAGGATTAGGCCCAAAATATACATGGAGAGATGTATACTACATGCCCAACACTAGAAATAGATTCAACCTACATAAAAATTGGCAATTACTAAATAATTGGTCAAAATTCACGTTGACATGAAAAAGTGAAAATTGTATCCAAAGGACACCTTTCAATTAGAGGTCACAAAGACCATACATGATAATGCTCCATATACATAAACACCCTATTGGGTATGTCCATATACAATAACACTTCATAAACATAATATTAAACTCATGTTACCATTCATCTATCTAATGAAATATGATCTTCAAGTATAAGTGAAGTATACTTCTAAAAAAACCATAATATACAACACATGTTGATAACAAGTCTGGATTAGGGTTTCTATACAGCAATAGAAACTCTAATATCATTAACCACCAATCCCTCTCAAACCAAACATATCACCATTATAGTACTTGTTGTGTTGTAATTATTGGAAAATTGTTATAAAAAATTTGTAGATATTAGTTTTAAATTGATATGAAATTATATTTAAAAAATTTGATATTGGGCGTGTGAGCCATGGCACTTACTTTGTCTATTTTATAATATTTTATTTTGAAAAATACTTACAAAACATATCTCTAAGTTATATATATAGATATATATATAGATATTCCTAGCCTCCACCAGGAACTATACTTTTCACTTCACAATGAAATCCCTCACAATAGATTTGTACATAACTCATTCCCATGGTTAATTGATACTTAGTTCTTGTGCCTAAAGTGCAACACTCAAAGTGACCCCTATAAAGGAGGTGGTGTGCCCATTCCAAACTTTTCTTCTTAACCATTAGAGCAAATGATACACCAAAGGACTCTTAGAACAATCCTAAAGTCTACACCTTGGGAAATGTTTCCAAGTTGGTCTAAAACCTCCTCTAACATGGAATAGATATGATGTATTTGTAAGGATGCAAAAGAATGAAATTGAAGATGATATGGAATTTATTCCTTCTAATTCCCAACAAAAGTTTCTTCATGCAATTTCAAGGGCTTGACAAATCTCAAAAAGATAAATTTGAAATATTAGCATTATGTTGTAAGATTTCCACATTTTTTGTTTGTAGGTAATCAAGGTCACTATTTTTGGTTGAACATTACTTTCACTATGATTTGGATACAAACCTTTTAGTTTTTTACAAGTTGATCCAGTGTAAGGGGAGTGGTGGCTTCACTATGCTAGACTCACCCAATATATCCTTGTTTGGCATCAATTAGGCATCAATCCTACAATTATCATAGTTATCACTAATCCAACATTAGGACAAAACCCTAATTCGTTTTTGTTGTCCACTGGAAATAGGCGTACTGATTTTTCTAAATTTCTTGATGTGGAGTTTACATTCCATCTAAAACATACGAGTGAGGTGGATTTGTCTATCCTAGAAATTGAGAAAGATAATAAGGGATTATGAAAAATACATATGAAAGGCATTGTGGGGTCAATCCCTCCTTAGTAAAGTAGGTTGGTCATTCTCTCCTTCGATGGATTTTCCCCTCTATGTACTCTTCTTGTTAGTAGGTGGGGTTGATCCAGCAAAAATGTCAATGGGTTCCTCCTTTCCATACTCTTTTACTAATTATACATACATAATGGAATATAAATAAACAATAAATAATTAACCCATATAATAAAATCCTTTAAAGAGAATAAATTGTAGAAAATATATAATCAAATACCTCCTACATTTCAATGATTCAGTATCATTGATCTTCTTATTCATCTAACTACACATTTGTATCATTTGGTTCAGAATTGACATTAGAGGGATTAGCCGTAACAACATTATTATTAATTCCATTTTCGATAATTGCATCATTATCAAGAACATTGTATCACCCCCTCCCAGGTCTACCCAAAGTAACCATGCCAACCAGGGTAAACATGAGACGATAGGTTACTATGATGGGATTCAGCCTCCTATGTGCCCTTAAGGAATTGGAATCGATGGAAAATCACACACAATCATCCAACCCCATCAGCAGACCCTCAGGAGACAAGTCATCCAATCAGAAAGCATGTCCCTAAGTTCCACTTTTGTTTGAGCAACTTGGGGAAGAGTAACGCACCTTAGCAACAACCCATGTGAGTTATAATGCTTCCCACCCTTCAACCGACAGTGTTCACTGTTAATCCCTAGGGTAATGCTTAGTGAGCCAGGAATCCTCAAATTGAGCCATTTTTCTATCCCAAACTTCTAGACCTCTACCCAGAACTTGTTGGAACCTTCAAGAATCATTAAAAACATGATAACAATGCTAATGAATCAAACTCAACCTTGGGATTAGGTTTGAGCATCCCCAACCAAGACTGGCATTCTGTCAAACACTTGGCATCAATACAACCTACAGGTCTAGGATACAAGATAGAGCATAAATGACTGAAATAAATTCTAAAACATAACTAGAAGGATCACCTCCTTCTCCAATGAACTATTATATCATTAATGAGGTCTTGCATCCATTCATTTAACAGTTACAAATAAATACATAAAATAACCATGATATGAACCAATCATTCAACCATGATTATAACCAGCATAAAACCATGTAAATATCATAGATAAGATAACCATTTAATCCACATATACACAAGTGAAAAAGTAAGAGAAATTAGCTTTTATTAATCATACGAAAATCCAACTAGGTTCGGGACTTCCACTACCACCCAATCATAGACATGGCTAAATGAAATCTCTCTTTCATCCAGTCACCCCCGTGCCATATTCCAAGCCTGAATGTAGGATCTCATAGAACAACCAAGGGAGTCCATAGGTTAAACCACCTCCACCCTCATCAAACTATCATCACACCAAAATTGGTGCTCCAATCAAAATCGAACCAAACTTGGAATTCCATCTATAATCCATCACTATCCTTGAGGAATTTTTTGTCTCCTTGTCTCTTAGGATTTACCACAATCCAAACTAGATCACTAGGTAAAAAAAATCGATACTAGTCTCTCACGCTTTACCGCAATCCAAACCCATCTCACTAGGCCCGAAACTGAGACTTCTCCCTCAGGCTTTATCATGTATCCCACCTGTTATCACTCAGAAGTTTTCCCTAGAAGTTATAAAAATAAGGAATTATCCGAGGTAACCACAAACCAATCTTTTAGACTCAGGTTCTAGCCAACCTAAGTCCAAAGAGAGCTCTCTCTTTATAATTTAGCTTTTTTTTAATTAGATTTTAGGCTAGTTATTAGTGTTCATGAGGATTTTGATTTTAGATTGAAGGTTGGGTGGTGGAATTCTTGGAACAGACAGATAGAGCTAGGCCTTCAAACCATTGGGCTATGGAATCAATCAATGGATAACATAACTAGACTAGATCATTAAAGGGAATGTTCATAGGGCAGGCTAGCATAGCAAAAGACAAATCTTTAGGTCTAATGGATTAAATGGTTCTAACTAGAATGAAAGGGCAATGAAGAATCCTTGGACCAGGATCAGAATGAAGGAAAGCAGGTGATCATGAACAAAGGGAAATTAAGAATCCTTTGCTATAGACTAGGGGGAGAAACTACGGAAGTAAGGGAGCAGTTAAGAATTCCCTAACTAAGATAGTTTAGTAGAAAACATTTAAAATGTAAACAATCAAGACAGAGTGCATTCAAGCAATTTCTGAAATATCATTCTATGTTATACATTTAGATTTTAGATAAACAAATAGGATTATGGAGACACATAAGATAAATAACAATAAACAAAAGAGAATACTTATTTGTATATCGAGTTATCACTCAGATTTTCCTTAGAAGTTATGGGAAGAAGGAAAAGGGTCCAAGGTAACTACAAACCAATCTTTGAGTACAGAATCTAGCCAATCTATACTCAGAGAGGGCTCTCCCTTTATAATTTAGCTTTGTTTTGGTGTGATATTAGGCTAGTTATTTATGTTCAAGGTTGTTTTGTTTGAGAGTGGTTGATTTCCGAGAACAGATGGATAGAGAAAGGTCTTCAAGCCATTGGGCTATGGAGTCAATAAAGTGATGGCTTAACTAGATCAGATCATTTACTAAGGGAAAAATCACAAGGCAAGGTAGTAAAACAAAAGGAAAATGTTAGGTTCAGGCAGATGAAATGGTCTTAACTAGGGAGAAAGGGCAATCAAGAATCCTTTAACCAGGGTCAAAATGAGGAACAGAAGAGGTGTATTAACAAAGGGCAATTAAGAATTCTTTGTTCAATTGGACCAAAGGGATAAACTACGAAGTAAGGGAGCATTCAAGAATTCCCTAACTATGATAGTCTAGCATAAAACATTAAGAAGATAAATAGTTTAAAATGGAGTGCAATAAAGCAATTTCTGAAAAATCATTACTCGTTTATCATTCAAGTTTTATGAAAACACATATGATTATTAATAAACAGAGGACATACAATTTTTTAATAGACAAGAGATATAGAATACTTATTTGATTTATGTTTGACACAAGTATCCCGTGAATAGCCTTTACTTTATTCCTTGATCCAGCAAGCCATACAAGTCTTGGTACAATAACACTTCAATTCTAAAAGAAAATGTCTATAGAAATGTCTTTGAATCCACCCTTAATACTTCAAATAAAGAATTATTTATACAAAATTTACATCAAAATATATCATAGCTAAATGATATTTATTCTTGGAAAATAAAATATCTATTTACACAAATATAGAGATAGATGGTCTCAAAATAGTGACAAATAATGAATTGATTTTAATTATCCCTGTTTTTTTTGAAGGAGCTGGAGGCATGCTCTACGAATCTACATCTTATTGTTGTCTTAGTAACTCTGTGCTAGACATCTGATTTAATCTTTTTAGCAGATACTCTTTCACCTGTTCACCAGCATTCATCCTTTTTACCAAAATTTACTGTGGTAAATATTTCTATTTACCTCACTGTTTACCATGGTAATTTATAGGATGTCAGTCATGTTAGTCCACCAATTATCCTTTGGTATTCTTGTTTTTGTCAGCTTCCTGTAAATTTCATCTTCTTCTGTATATTTTACAAAATTAGGTTGTGCTGGGAATAAGTTCTTTACTTCATGTTCAATGAAAAAGAGGTTCTCTAAACTGTCGTACAGTACTTTCCCTGTTGGTAATCCCTTAACTGAAGATGAACTAGCTTGACTGTCAACCTGCTGATGTAATTTGTTAATGTACTCAAGATGAACCATTAACTTATCATTGATGACTAAAGGACTAGGGAGTCCTTTCATTCTTAAGGTGTCAAATTTCTTCATGAACTCATCCATATCTTCCTGCATGCTTTGACATCTTCATTCCAGGCCTTGCACCATATTCCTTTTGGTCAACACTTTCTTTATTTTGAGGATGGTAGGAGTCCTATCCTCAATGTCTAATTATTCTAATTATTTCCTATTTTTACTGTTCAGAAAATTGATTAATCTGATAGCTTCCTCAAGTTTCTTGCCCAACTCTTCTCTGGTCTTCTCAATTTCTTTAAGAGCAAGCTTTACTAAATCAATTTGTTCAAAAATAATTTGAATTGATGACCAAATATCATTGATGGAATCAATGATATTGGTCCATAATATCTTCTTGATGTCTGTCAAAGGCTTTTCAAATGTCAGATACTTCTATGCTTTAATTTGTTGGGCCATGCCTTTGTTTTTTCTTATTTCCTCTACATAATTCATCTTTGATATATCATCTTTATGCTCCTAAGTAGTGACTTTCTCTTTTAGTTTTTGCAGCTCTGTTACTTGGAGTTTCATTTCTTCCATTGAATTAATCAAGTCCTCTGTGCTCTGTGTAGATGTACCTGCCTGTGATATACCTGTTTCCTCTATGGGTGGAGCTGTTTCCAAAGGAATGTTTGGTGCTAAAACAATTGCCAGTGTAGAAGGGACTGTTGTTGAAGCTAATGGCACTATAGTTTGAGGCTGTGTGGTTGACTCACTCTACCTTGACTACACTGTTTTCTCCAATTCCTGCTCTGTTTCCTTCAGTTTCTCATTTAACTTAAGGACTAAGTGCATAAGTTCTTCTTCATTTTTCTTCTATATCACTTCAGCAGTCTGAGGGTGAATGAGTGGTGGCAACTTCAACTGTCTTCTAAGTGGAGCTATGTCTTCATTCTTTTTCCTAATTAAGATTTCTGTTGCCTTAACATCTTTTGGGTCATGATCCAACTCAATTACTAACTCTTCCAGTGATTTTATCCTGTTATCTTTTGCCTGTGAGGAGGCTTTCTCCAGCTGCAATTGGGTTGTAGCGTTGCTCAATGAATTTTGCAATCTATGAGCCATCATTGCTTTGCTGGTCAGTGTTGAGTAGACCATCTCACCTATTTTCTTGTGCAGTTCAATCTGATCAATAGGGTGGATGTCTTTAGCCATGACTTCAAAGTCTGTTTTGAGATAATCTGCCAAGGATTTTGGCTGCAGCACTGTGAGCTTTAGGAAACTCATTTGCATTTTTCCCTCTTTGATGTCAAAGGCTAACATCAATCTGGTTTGGTTTGTAGGGGCCATCTTTAAGTACTAAGCATAGGCTCTAGCCTTTAGTTGCTCATTCTTTGTCTTGATTTCTTTAAACTTCCCCTTTATATCTATAATTTTCTCAGAAGAAGACCTAAGAGATGAAACTTCTATGCTCTGTTGTCTTTCTAGCTCTTGCCTATGTGAACTTGAGGGTGTCCCACCTGTTGAGAACATTTGTAAAATATTTATCCCTTCTTTTCTCATGCTTTCTGTAGTTTCTCCAATGAATTCCTCCTCTGAATATGGATTCATCCTTTGCCTCTTAGCAAAGGGTTCATCTATAGGTATGCTTGGAGGGGTAGCGCTTCCCTATCTCTTTTTATATTCTTTTCCTCATTTAGAGGAGTCTGCAGTACTGGAGGATTTCCCATATTAGTTTGAGCTAGATGTGGTTGTGGTGGGTCCAACTCTACAGAGATTTCAAGCTGTTGCTTTGATTTCTCTGGATGTTCTATTGTCTCTAGTTGTTCTGATGTAGAAGGTTGTTCTGATGTAGATGGACCAGTTTCCTGAGTTTGCCTCTATGAAGGCTCGGCTGTGGGAGCACTAGTTTCCTAGGTTGGCCTTTGGGAAAACTCTACATGCACTTGTACAAAGGAGTCCAAGTCAAGTATTTTCTCCAAATATTTCATCACATTATCAACTTGAGCTTTATCACTATATTGCTCTATTAATGTCCCTTCCCTCCATTCATTCATATTGGCATATTGTTCTATTTCAGTGATGCTATGATGGATATAAGGTGATAACTTGTGTTTTATCCTTCTATCACATATCAAACTGTGAGGATCATAGGCCCAAGAAAAGATTTTCTTTAAATGCATCCTCCTCTCTGTGATTTCTTCTACTTCTTGCCCTGCCTTTCTGTTGTTGCACACAAATGGGCCTAAGTGGTCTTTGATTCTCAGCTGGGCTTTCTTCTTTGCTTTCATGAAATGGATTTGATCAGAGTTGATTATTTGCCTGTAGTACTTCAAGGAAAATAATCTCATGGGGACATATTTGGGCAATTTGAATGGAGGCAGTTCACACCCATAGACTCGAATATTAGTATGATTATGGTATAAGCACCAGTCACCTATCCTATACTGCTTTTACAACTGAAGGATTCTTTTGATATCATCACTTATTCTAGGGGGAGAACTTTCTGTCAAGATGGTAGTTATAGGATGGACAAACTGATCAATGAAATCAATATAAGAATAGGGAGAAGAGGATGAGTAATGAAAAATAGAGGTCCAGAAAATGACTGACCTAGGGTTACCTTTTGTATCAAGCTTATGCACAGAGAAAGGGAATTTGTTAGTTTGATAGTAAAGGAAGAGGTGATATAGGACTATAGAATACTTGAACACTCTCTCATTTTCTAGCCTCATGAATTGGTTATGGATTTTTCCAGCTATGGATGCAGCATATTCATATTTGACAACAGGAGGCTGACCACGGGGGAAGATACTCATGAAAACTAGGGTCAATTCATCAACAAACTCACTAGTCTTGAAACCCATAATAACAACAATCATATTAACAATATCTTTGCCTATATCAGTGAAGAAAAATGTTAGGTAGGGAGGGGGATCTTTGGGTATATGATCCTTATCCATGAAAGTATGGTAAATATGACTAAGTTCAAAACTACACATTTTGGTGTATTTTTCTAGTAATTCTTCAATGGAAATGGGGGGGAGGTTCTGGCCAGGGTGAAGCTGTAACATTTCGTTAATTGAATCAATAGTAATGGTAAACATGACTGACTGGTCGGGGGACATTACAGCTCTGAGGTTAGGGTTATAATTGGCCTGGCATTGGTGGATAACGTCAGGTAAAATGTGCACAGAAGGGAATAGGTACTTTAGGAGATTTGATTCCCAAAGACCTATGGTATTCGAATTGTTCATGTAATCATCTAGGCATCGACAATATACTTTAAGGGGGCATTTATCAGGTTCAAGCTCCATTATTTGGAATTCTTTATCTGCTAATGGAAGGTAATACAAGTCTTTATGGGGAGCATTGACTGTAGGTACATTGAAGGCCACAGGGGTTTCCATCCTGGTTCTTGTGTTTTCAAGGACGAAACTGAGATTTCCAATGAATTTTTCGAAAATAGAGGTGTCTGGGATTTTGAACTAAGCTTAGCAACTCAAATATACTAAAAGTTTAGGGTTTTGAATCAATTTAGAGGAATTTTCAGTATATAACAGGGTTTCTGGGAGAAAGTCTAGTAAATACCTATTTCTAGGCAACTGGCAAGGATGTTCACGTTCGCAGGATGCACACAGTAGACTGGAGCAGTGTTGAAGGGCATCGTTCAAGGTGGTTGACATTTTGGGGATGAACTGGTTGATTTGCGCGTACTGTGTGCATGCATGGAATTGTTTTGGATAAAAGACGAAGAATGGATTATAATCGTTTTTTATGCAAAGTCAATATTCTGGTGGGTTTAGTGACAAAGACAGGTGGCGTCATCTTGACGATGTGACATTTTGTCGTTTGTGGGAGGCAGTAAGCGGGTTTCATTGCAACGCTTATGGGAGGTTGGTGGTATTGAGGGAGGGTTGCGCAATTCACTAGTCAGTTGACACGTAGCATTAACACTTTTGGGAAAACCACTCATATCGCACATTTAACGTCCAACCAAAAGGCCCACGTGATATGAGTGATAGTCGTTAGATCTGAGAGATCTAATCGGATGGTGGTCGGAGGTGGGAAGTGACTAATAGTTAATGGAGGGCGGCTGACATTTAATTAAATACTTTAATTACATCAAGGGTGATGTGATTGGTCGAAAGTTGTTAATTAATCCTAACGATCAATTAACCCTTCATTTAGCATGGAGGGGGTTGGGGTTCTTAATTAGTCACGGGTTGACTAATTAATCGCATTACAAAATGTTATTAAGGTTATATTGCAACCATGGAGCGGGATATATAATTTATTGGGTTTGTAATAATAATATGGGTAAGGGGTAGTTTATTTTCGGGAGTTAAATAATAATATTAATTAGTGGTTAATATGGATTTTGTAAGATACGAATCTGCGCTAAGTTAAAATGTTTCTGAAAGCATTTTCATCATACACATTTAAGTCTTAGGCTAAGTGAATATGAAGGTTTTTTAATTTCCCTAAGTAAAATAGGATTTTACTTAGGAAAAGATTTATTAAGGGAATGAATGATTAATGTCGATGAAGGGGATTTAAGTACTTTAGATATTTAAAATTATTGTGCTAAGGGTCCGGTCCCTCCAAAAGTCAGAGAAATGCTCTGAGCCCCTCTAACTTGTTTATAGGTACCTTTAGCACTTAGGGGAAATTAGTGAATTTTTAGGGGAAAATGGAGTAAGGAAGTTAATTAATTTGACTTTCTTTCCTTGATGTGTTGTCTCCAATGTGAGTTGTGCTTTTTCCAAGTGACGAAAGCAAAAGATTTAAGCATTAAACTTAACCATTCACCACACATTTATTCTACAACCATCATCTACTTACCCTACCTACTTTATCCTAGCATTTCCACTTCTTTATTAGGGTGCACTTAGACTGGCAAACCCTTTTCACACTTTCTTTTCTTTTACATAGTGATATCCATCTAAATCTACACTTATTACATCCAAGGGCTCAGATTAAATTGTTGAGCTCCCTTTATTCACTCTGCCTATCTACTTATCTGCCAAGATTAAACAATTTGGTCAGATTTTTATTCTCTATCTCTATAACATGGAAATTAAAAATATGAAATAACCAAAATTGAGTTGTTTGGTTACCATGGATTGTGACATAGGTGACAAGTTGCACACAATATTTATTATGCATAAGGTAAATAGTAGTGGCATTGGGGCTTGCACATTTTCATGGTATTTTCCTTTTCTTGGGGTTCATTTTCTTTCATTTTTTTGACATTTTCTTTATTCTTTTTACCCTTTGATTTTTCTTTTAGGGTATACCCTCTTTACATATATTTTTTTTTTTTTAGTTTTCACAAATATGGAAAAAATTTGCAATAAGAAAAGGTATAAACATATTTTAGAGTTAAACCAAGTCAATCATGATATATGATACCTATTGGTATAGGAAAATAACAGTGGCTCCACTTGGGGATGGCTTTCCCTAGTGGAAAGTCAAGAACTATAGATCAATGGCCTTCTGAAATATTGTGATTTTACTCTACAAATTTTCCTTTTGCTTTGTTGTTTTATTGGTATGTATGACAATAATATTTTTGAAGCTTAGGGCCTTCTCTTCGAGTTTCAAATTCATGATTTTACCATCCAATCAACACTGAACATTATAAAGAATATAGTATGTACAACTGAAGTTGTAAAATTAGTAGATGGGGTCAATGTAGTGCTTTAACATTCGACCATTGACTGGTCCTCCTTCAATGTCTGCACCATTCAATTCTTTCAAAAAATATGCATTATTTCCTCCGAAAGCATATATAATGTATGGCCCTTTCCACGGGAAGTGAAACTTCCCATGATTTTCTTTGTCCTCTCTTCTAGAATCCTACTTTAACACTTTGTCTCCTAGATAAAAGTCTTCTGCTTTGGTCCTTTTGTCAAATATCTTCTTGAGTTTTTCTTGTAGTACTTGGGATCTTTGGTACACTTCCTCCTTGGTTTGCTGTAAATGGATGGTTTGGTTTATTCTTCTCTGTATATCATTTGGTTCCACTTGAGCCTCCTAAAGTAGTTTCATGACAGAAACCCATAAAGATGAAGAAGAAACTACCTCCATTCCATATAATTGCTCATAGGGACTGGTTCCAATGGACTTCTTAGTAGTAAGCCTATCTGCCCACAAAGCATTGGTTAATTTCTTGTTCCAAGTTTTCTTATTTTCTTCCAATAGTTTTTTGATAATATTTATTAAGCTTTTTTTGGAAGATTCTACAAGACCTTTCCCTTGAGGATAGTAAGTTGTGGAATGACCAAGTGTTAAATGATACTTGTGACAAAAACCAATCATTTTCTTTGACTTGAAGGTTGTAGCATTATCTGTGATAATTTTGTTAGGACAACCAAACCTACAAAGAATATTAGACTCTATAAAACCTATTATCATAGTGTCAATGGCCTGTCTAGAGGGAATGGTTTCTATCCATTTAGTAAAGTAATCGGTTGTAGTGATTATCCATTTATGTTGACCAGAAGGGGCTGGATGAATTTCCCCAATGAAGTCAAGACCCCATTGTTGAAAAGGCTTCTTGGTGGAAATAGGTTTCAATGGTAAAGGTAACAATTTTCTTTTGCCTTCAAAAATTTGGCATTTGTGGCAGGAAGTTACAAATTTTTTAACATTTGCAAACAAGGTTGGCCAGTAAAAACCAGCCCTTAGAATTTTATCAGCAGTTGAATTCCAATAGAGATGTCCACCACAATCTCTTGCATGAAATTCTTGGAGTACCTTGTCAACTTCTTCTTTTAACAAACAATTCAACAAAATTCCTTCATGATTTTTCCAAAACAAAGTATTATCTATAATGCATAATTTTGATGCTTTTATTTTCAAAAACCTACTTTTAGTCCTAGATAACCTTGGAGGAGCCTGCAGGTTTTGTAGAACATATATTATATCAGCATACCAGGGGGAATCTGAAAAGGACTGGTTGATCTGTGGAGTCGCCATCTCCTGTTCGTTATCTAGTTTTGCAATCAAATTTATGTCTAGGGCTTGGCAATTTGTTTCTGCCATGAGTTTGGCCAATCACTTCCTTTAATTAACTTGGTAGGTTTTATCTCTATATCATGTTCTAAAATAGTAGCTATCCATTACCTCTCTTGCCATCAAATCCATCCTGTGTCAAGGTATCTTTGATTACGACATTTGGGGCATAAGCTACTACATGAGAATACAAAATATATACTCTGAAGTCTTTAATAGCCTTTACTAGAGCAAAAGCTTGTTTCTCCATTATTTTATATTTTAATGAGGCATCTCTAAGAGATTTACTAAAAAAAGCTATTGGTTTTTCACATCCTTGTTCATCCTTTTGTAGTAAAACTACAGCTATGGTGTGTTCTGATGCAAAAGAGAAAATAATGAAGTCTCTGTCAAACTTGGGACTTGTGAGGATTGGTGTTTGAGTTAAGGCTAGTTTAATTTCTTCAAATGATTGTTTAGCCTCAACTGTCCATTTAATGGTTGAATACTTTTTTAATATGTTATTCAATAATCTAATTAATTCAGCTAAGTTAGAGATGAATCTTCTTAAAAAATATATTTTTCCTAAAAATGCCTGAAGTTCTTTAATATTTCTGGGGTGAGGTATTTGCAAAATAGCTTCAATCATGGAGGGGTCAATTTGGATGCCATCTTTGGAAATGATGTGACATAACAGCTTTCCTTCTTCTAAACCGAATAAAGATTTCTTTGGATTTAAGAAAATACCATATTTTTTGCATTTTAGAAAAACTTGCTTGAGATGCTTAGGTGTTGCTAATCTGATTTGAAAAAATAGTGAGATCATCAAGATATATAACAAGAAAATCATGAATCTCTTTTGCAAAGGCAATGTCCATTGCTCTTTAGAAAGTTTCTCCTGCATTTTTTAGTCCAAATGGCATTTTAATATACATGAAGGTACCCCATGGTGTAGTGAATGCAGTTTTCTCTTGGTCATCAGGATGAACTAAGATTTGGTTATAACCTAAAAACACATCTAAAAGTGAAATTCTAGAAGAACCAACTACCCTTTGCAGTATATGGTCCATTTTGGGTAAAGAGTAGTTATCTTTAAGCAAGTCCTTGTTCACATTTCTCAGGTCAACACATAATATTATTTCCCCTGTTTTCTTCCTAGTAGGTACTAGGTTAGATACCCATCTGAAAATCTAGTAGGGGCAATGATTCTTGCTTCATACATGCATTTGATTTCTTTCTCGATTGATGGTAATAACACAGGGTTAATTATTTTGAGTTTTGCTTAAAGGGCTTTTGATTCTCTTTCAAAGGGATAGTTTGCTGAATGATTGAGGTGTCATAGGATTTCAAATCTTCATAACTCCAGGCAAAGACATCCTAGAATTCCCTCATAAGTTCAACATACTTTAGCTTCTGAACAGGAGGTAAAGATTTTGACAATTTTATTAATTTGGGATTATCCTGTGTTCCTAAGTTATACTCTTCGATGTCTGCTTTTAAAGGCTCCATTTTGGGTTTCTTCGGAATGTCATTAGAGTCAAACAAATCCTCCAAAGGAGTTAATCCTTTGGGTAAATGATTATCCTTCAAATTTATAACCTCTGTTTTTTCTTCAATTATCTCATCTAGGTCCATTTGTTTCAAGTCTTTGATTCCTACTTGTGATAATTTAGTAGGGTGAAGCAATTTTATTGAATTCTCCTCCAAATTGTTAATGTCTACCTCATTAGTATGATCAAAATCTGAAACTAGGTCTACATCTATCTTAATGTTAGAAAATTCCTCATTTAAAGTTAGAAAATTATTAATTTTCTTATCACTATGAAATGCCTACCAGTTCTTAACATTATCAAGGATGGTTGACCTATGCCTAATCTCAGTGTACTGATGATTGACCTGAAAAGGCAATTTGCAGGTGCTGGCAAACATAACCAGGCTATGAGCTTGCATGTTGTGTTTTCTAGGAATAGTTGCAAGTTGAGTTTCTAAAAAAGTGTGAAGTATTTCTATGACCGTCCCTCTATAATATCCCAATCTAGGATCTCTGGTCATGTAAGTTCCTTTTATCTATTTAATTATCAGTTCAGAATCTCCTATGATTGATACCCTTATAGCTCCTAATCTTTTTACTAGCTTGAGGCTTAGCAGAAGTGCTTCATATTCTGCCATATTGTTTGTACATTTGAAATTCAACCTATAGGCATGTCCTTCTGCATTATCATTCTCTAAATTGTAGACCCATACACCTGCCCCTACACCTAGTTTATGTACTAAACCGTCAAATTCTAAATGCCATAAAATTTCATGTTCATAATTTGTATCTGGGGTAATGTAGTCTTTCTTAGCTAAGGTCTTAGGATTTTCTTCATCATCTTATTTTACTTTGTCATCTGATATCTCTTGAATTTGAATAGTTTAACTTTCTTATTTTTCAATTTCTTTTGGTTTTGTTGCTAAATTTTTAGGATTATCTATTTCTGGATTTATTTCAGCATTATAGAGAATAAAGGAATCCATGTCAGAATGTATTGAGTAAATGGGAAAGTTTTGAGGCTTCTCCTGACTACTCACTACATACTTCATTAAAGTTTCTCTATATAACTTCTTTGGTTGTCCAAAAATAGATATGGTAGCATATGACATGTCAAATTGTAGAGATCCCTGAAGTTTGGCACCCTAGGATCTAGACAACAATATGCCACACTTGGGTGGAATATTTGTTACCACTATGCCCATAAGTATAGTTTTTACAGGGTATTGAACCAATGAAACACATAAATCCTTTATACGACCCAAACATCTCACTTGACTGGAATCAAAGGAAAATAAATCATTATAGGGTCTAGTGATGTCTAGGTTGAGTTTCTCCATAACGGATTTGGGCATGAGGTTGTGAGAAGCACCAAAGTCAAACATAGCATTATGCAAAATCTTATCATGGATATTGAGACTGACATAGAAAGGTGGTATCCCTCCTTCCAGTGGTTTCCCATTTACTTTAGGGCCAAAAATCAACTTGGGCTGGTCATCAAAGAGATTTACAAAATCTGCATTTTCAATGATATTTAGTGATTTGTTGATTTGAGACTTGCAAAAACATCATGTTTTACCAATTCTATCAAAGGAACCAAAATTTTGAGCTCGGATACCTTTGCTCCCAGATTAAAGGGCAGGGTTGTTTTATCAGTTTGAACCTTTGGGTTTTTGGCAAAAATGTTTTCTACGTTTTCTTCTATTTCAGGATTTGAAACATCCTTTGCTGATTTCTTTGATGTGATCTTTTGAGGTTCTTCAACTATTTCCTTGGAGGGAATTGAAGTGGAAGGTCATTTATTGCTAGGTTGGTTATCAGACACATCTTCTATGGTGGGGCTGAAAGGGTTTTGATTAGTTCTTGAAAGGATCTGAAGCGTTTTTGTCACTGAGCCTATTTTTCCTTTTTTGGGTTGATTAGGAGTTGTTTTTTGGTTTTTTCTAGGGTTATCAGTACTTTTTCTACTCAGATTATACTACTTATGCACCTCAAAGATGGCAGAGTCATACCCCTATCTGAAGTCAAATGATTCTCTTGTCTGAGTCTAAAATTGCTGGAGTATATGAGACTCTTGATCATCCTGAGTTAGAAATACATCTTCCTCCCCCTATAGACCCATTAAATTTATCTAAGTGTCTTGCTCAGGATCTTCTGATTGAGAGGCTTCTGCATAGTTTTCTTGGAATGGTGGTCTGATATTCTGGTCAGAAATATTCTTACTAGTGTTTTGATTCTGATTTTTCCTAAAATTAGGATTTCTCCCTAAATTGGCCTGCTAGCCATCCCAATGAGATTTCCTTTCAATTGTATCAACTTTTTCAAACAATTTGTCCATTCCTTTAACAATAGCATCAAGATTTTGTTCAAAGGGTGAACTTTCATCTTTTGTAGGTATTCTTCTCTTGTTTCTAGCTTTTTCTCTTTAAGAAAGTAGGTTGGATTCAACACTTACAGCTACGCTTCACATTTATTCTAGAGTGGGGGGATTTCTTTCTCTCAACTAAAAATCCATGTCTGAATCAAATCCATCAGGAAATTTGATCAGGGCTAAACCAAGAGGGGGTTTGAGGTCGAGTGGAGTGGCACTATAAACACTATTAAATCTAGTGCAATAGTCCTGGACGGTTTCATGGGGTCCCCTTCTAAGGTTTTCGTATTCAAATAAAATCTGAAGAGGGTCTTTCCTTTTCTCCCATTTGTTCAGGAACTGTTGGTAGAGAGTTCTTAGGCTATCTATAATATTGGGTGTTAAGGCTTTAAACAAGGTTCTAACTTCTCCAGACAAACTTTGAACAAAAATTCTCATTTGAACATCAATAGTGTCTATCTCATATATTTCAAAATAATTGGTCATATTCTTAGTGTGTTGTTGAGAAGTGTAGGTTCCAGTGCCATCAAAGGTGGTAATCTTACTCTGATAGTCTTGAGGCATTGCACCTAGGCTAGAAGGTAGCAGGAGGGGAGCATATCTGTTGGCCATTGTTTTGGGTTGGGTGAGAGTAGAACCAAGAGTTGGGGTAATGGGAGGTGTCTGTGTTGTGGAGGAGGAACTAGAAGTGGTGGTGGGATGTTGGGTGTTTATTGGTGGGAGAGGAAGTGAAGGGGTGAAAGGGGGAGTGGAATGGATTTCAGAAAAGGGAGGGAATAATGATGAACTAGCAGAATGTGAGGTGGTTTCAAAAAGTTTAGGTATGCTTTCAGTGGTAAGGGATGACTGAGAAGAGTTCTACAAATATTAATCAATTGACAAATTAGCTCTTTGGATTTCAAGTTCTCTGAGGAATTCTATATCTTGGACTAGATCCAATAATTCACTGTTAGATGAGGTTCTAAATAGAGAGAGTTTGAACTATTCATCGAAAGGAAGATCATCTATGGAAATCCGTTTAACAAGACATGAATGGGATCTGTACAATGGTCGAGGGCTAACAGAACTTTCTTGTCTTCTGATGATTCTAGCAATCAGGTTAGGATTTTCAAACACAGGGGGTGGGTTGGGATCAAGATTAGCCCTAGTGTAACGAGTCCTTTCTGAAGCCAAATTTTAAATTTTCATGAATTTTCTTATATTAACTTTCCAAAATAACTTCTAAAATCCTCTAAGATGCTTTCAAATCAAACTTTTCAGTTTCTTAAAGGTTTATTCCAACTGAGGAATTGTTCATTTCCCAGTATGGTCGCCACTATGTTATCACTCAGACTTTCCTTAGAAGTTACGGGAAGAATGAAAGGGGTCTGAGGTAACTACAAACCAAGCTTTGAAGTGTAGAATCTAGCCAATCTGTACTCAGAGAAGGCTCTATCTTTATAATTTAGCTTTGTTTTGGTGTGATATTAGGCTAGTTATTTATATTCAAGGTTGTTTTGTTTGAGAGTGGTGGAATTATGGGAACAGATGGATAGAGCAAGGTCTTCAAGCCATTTGGCTATGGAGTCAATAGAGTTATGGATTAACTAGATCAGATCATTTACTAAAGGGAAAACTCACAGGGCAAGGTAGTAAAACAAAAGGCAAATGTCAGGTTTAGTCGAATGAAATGGCCTTAAGCAGGGAGAAAGGGAAATCAAGAATCCTTTAACCAAGGTCAAAATGAGGAACAAAAGAGGCCTATCAACAAAGGGCAATTAAGAATTCTTTGTTCAATTGGACCAAAGGGATAAAATGCAAAGTAAGGGAGCATTCAAGAATTCCCTAACTATGATAGTCTAGCAGAAAACATATAGAAGATAAACAGTTTAAAGCAGAGTGTAGTAAAGCAATTTCTAAAAAATCATTACTCGTTTATCATTCAGGTTTTATGAAAACACATATGATTATTAATAAACAGAGGAAAAAAAATAATAAACAAGAGATATCAAATACTTATTTGATTTCTATTTGACACAAGTATCCCGTGAACAGTCTTTACTTTATTCCTTAATCTAGCAAGCCATCCAAGTCTTGGTACAATAACACTTCATTTCTAAAAGAAAATGTCTATAGAAATGTCTTTGAATCCACCCTTAATACTTCAAATAAAGAAGTATTTATACAAAATTTACATCAAAATATCTCATAACTAAATGAGATTTATTCTAGGAAAACAAAATATCTATTTACACAAATATAGAGATAGATGGTCTCGAATATAGTGATAGATAATGAACTGATTTTTGTAGTCCCTATTTTTGTCGAAGGAGCTGGAGGCATGCTCTATGAATCTACATCTTGTTGTTGTCTTAGTAACTCTGTGCTGGACATCTGATTTGATCTATTTAACTGATACTTTTTCACCTATTCACTAGTATTCATCCTTTTTACCAAAATTTACCATGGTAAATATTTCTATTTACCTCACTCTTTACCATGGTAATTTATAGGATGTCAGTCATGTTGGTCCACCAATCATCCTTTGGTATTCTTGTTTTTGTCAGCTTCCTATAAATTTCATCTACTTCTGTATATTTTACAAAATTGGGTTGTACTGGGAATAAGTGATTTACTTCATGTTCAATGAAAAAGAGGTTCTCTAAACCATTGTACAACACTTTTCCTGTTGGTAATGCCTTGGCTAAAGATGAACTAGCTTGACTGTCACCCTACTGATGTAATTTGTTAATGTACCCAATCTGAACCATTCACTTATCATTGATGACTAAAGGACTGGGGAGTCCTTTCATTCTTAAGATGTCAAATTTCTTCATGAACTCATCTATATCTTCCTGCATGCTTTGACATCTTCGTTCCAGGTCTTGCATCAGATTCCTTTTGGTCAACACTTTATTTATTTCTAGGATGGTAGTAGGCCTATCCTCAATGTTTAATTGTTCTAATTGTTGCATGTTTTTACTATTCAGAAAATTGATTAATCTGATAGCTTCCTCAGGTTTCTTGCCCAACTCTTCTCTAGTCTTCTCAATTTCTTCAAGAGCAAGCTTTACTAAATCAATTTGTTCAAAAATAATTTGAATTGATGACCAAATATCATTGATGGAATCAATGATATTGGTCCATAATATCTTCCTGATGTCTATCAAAGGCTTTTCAAATGTCAGATCCTTCTCCAATGCTTTAATTTGTTGGGCCATGCCTTTGTTTTTCTTATTTCTTTTGCATAATTCATCTTTGATATATCATATTTCTGCTCCAAAGTAGTGAATTTCTCTTTTACTTTCTGCAACTCTGTTACTTGGAGTTTCATTTCTTCCATTGACTTAATCAAGTCCTATGTGCTCTGTGTAGGTGTACCTGCTTGTGATGTACCTGTTGCCTCTATGGGTACATCTGTTGCCAAAGGAATGTTTGGTGCTAAAATAGTTGCCAATGTAGAAGGGACTATTGTTCAAGCTACCGGCACTACAGTTTGAGGCTGTGTGGTCGACTCACTTTGCCTTTTTTTTTTCCACAGAAAAAATAGCGAACCTTCTATTAAAAACAGATAGTTACAAAGTGTATGCAGAGCATTACAAATGGACTTGTTTTTCACCATTATGGGTGAAAAAAAGTCACGACTGAAAATCAATACATCCCAAAAGAGAGTATGCGCGCCAGTCTCATCAACCAATTAATTGGAACAAAACACCTCCACCTAGAAAACAACCTCTCGGGAACTGATTCACGCAGAGAGGACCAGTTAACATGATGAGACAGAGAGACCAAAAGAAAAAAGTAGCAAACAACGTCCCCAATGCAAATCATTGATTAGAAACAAAACAGAGAGGGCACTCAGCGACCCGGGTCTCCTATTTGAAGGAAACAGCCCATGAGCCCTGGAGAAAAGTAGTCTCATCAACCAAAAAATCTGAACCAAACGCCTCCACCTGAGAAAAAAACCTCCCAGGGATTGATTCACGTAGAGAGGATCAGTTAACAAGTTGAGGTAGAGAGGCCAAAGGAAGAAAGTAGCGAACAACGTCCCCAAAGCAAATCAAAACAATGAGGGCACTCAGCGACCCAGGTCTCCTATTTTAAGGAAACAACCCATGAACCCTAGAGAAAAGTTGCATGAAAGAAGTATAAACAAAAATAAAAAGAAAACAAACTATGTACATGAACAAAACAGATTCTAGTAAATCAAAACTTAAGCGAAAATGGGTTGTTTGATCGGATGAATCAACCCATTTTCTTCCTCCAAAACTATCCAGGACCCCGAATCTAGATCAACACCCTCTTTGGAAAGACGATCAGCTTCATAATTTCTTTCCCTATAGATATGGCAGAGAGAGATCGTCGAGAACCGACATTTAAGGCGTAAGACTTCTTTAAGCAGAGGGAGCAGGATGAAGTTCCTGCAAGGATGAGTCCTGTTAAACCATTTTACAGTGTTCATTGAATCCCCAAAGATCTGGACTTCTCACACATTCCTGAGGATAAGCCAACAGAGTAGGGAGTGAAGGGCTTTCAATTCTGAAAAGTTATTGGTGCCCTGTCCAAGACCAATAGAAGCTTTAACAACCTTTTCCTCTGATAAATGAATAATCAGGCCAACCCCACAATGACCATTAATATCTGAGGCACCGTCAAAATAAGCCCACAATGTTGAATATCTGATAAATTTTTGGTGAACAAGCTCTAGAAGTAGGAGGATCCAGTGGAACAGGGATACTTTCATAAATAGTAGCTCCTTCTGCGACAAGACGACTTATCAAGAAAACGAAATCCTTAAAAATAACTTGATTCCTTGCAAGCTAGGTCCCCCAGGTAATGAGCAGAGGAATGGATCTCTCTCTATCATTTGTGGCTTCATTCCACCACCTCTGCCAGGCTTCCAAGAGCCCTTGTCCTTCCCATCTGAAAGGAATTTTTAGCAGCCTTAACATTTTGGCCCAAAGGCTAGTGTTAAAAGGACAGAAAAGGAACAGGTGCTGGGCTGATTCGCCACTATCTTTACAGAGAGGGCACCATCCAGGACCAATCCTACCTCTTTTTTAAAGAAAATCCCACATAGGGAATTTCTGGAGCAGAACACACCAGAAGAACAATCTCGATTTGGCTGGCCCTTTTAATTTCCAGAGCAGTTTAAACCACCAATCCGGATTCTCCCACCCTTTTTGAGACATCATCCATTTATAGCCCATCTTTGGGGAATAAAGCCCATTCTGGGAAAAGACCCATCTGAGTTCATCTAGAGAGTTAGAGAGCCTGACTGAAGAGTTGAGGAGGTCCCTTCTGAATAGGTCCCATTCCTCCAGCCATTCTCGACTCACTTTTCCTTGACTACACTGTTTTCTCCAATTCCTGCTCTGTTTCCTTCAGTTGCTCATTTAAATTAAGGACTAAGTGCATAAGTTCTTCTTCATTTTTCTTCTATATCATTTCAGTAGTCTGAGGGTGAATGAGTGGTGGAAACTTCAACTATTTTCTAAGTGTAGCTATATCTTCATTCCTTTTCTTAATTAAGCTTTCTGTTGCCTTAACATCTTTTGGGTCATGACCCAGCTCAATTACTAACTCGTCCAGTGATTTTATCCTGTTATCTTTTGCCTATGAGGAGGCTTTCTCCACCTAGAATTGGGCTGTAGTGTTGCTCAATGAATTTTGAAATCTATGAGCCATCATTGCTTTGCTGGTCAGTGTTGAGTAGACCATCTCACCCGTTTGCTTGTGTAGTTAAATTTGATCAATGGGGTGGATTTCTTTAGCCATGAATTCAAAGTCAGTTTTGAGATAATCTGCCAAGGATTTTGGCTGCAACACTATGGGCTTTAGGAAACTCATTTTCATTTTCCCCTCTTTGATGTCAAAGGCTGACATCAATCTAGTTTTGTTTGTAGGGGACATCTTTAAGTACTGAGCATAGGCTTGGGTCTTTGGTTGCTCATTCTTTGTCTTGATCTCCTTAAACTTCCCCTTTATATCTATAATTTTCTCAGAAGAAGACCTAAGAGATGAAACTCCTATGCTTTGTTGTCTTTCTAGCTCTTGCTTATGTGAAATTGAGGGTGTCCCACCTATTGGGAACATTTGTAAACTATATGTCCCTTTTTTTTCTCATGCTTTCTGTAGTTTCTCTTCCTCCTTTGAATATGGATTCATCCTTTACCTCTTAGTAAAGGGTTGATCTGTGGGTATGCTTGGAGGGGTAGCTTCTTCCCTATCTCTTTCTAGATTCTTTTCCTCATTTAGAGGAGTCTATAGTACTAGAGGATTTCCCATATTAGTTTGAGCTAGATGTGGCTTTGGTGTGTCGAATTCTACAAATATTTAAGGTTGTTTCTTTGATTTCTTTGGTTGTTCTATTGTCTCTGGTTGTTCTGATGTAGATGGACCTATTTCCTAAGTTTGCCTCTGTGAAGGCTCGGCTGTGGGAGCACTAGTTTCCTGGGCTGGCCTTTGGGAAGACTCTGCATGCACCTGTACAAAGGAGTCCAGGTCAAGTCTTTTCTCCAAATATTTCATCACATTCTCAACTTAAACTTTATCACTATCTTGCTCTATCAATTTCCCTTCCCTCCATTCATTCATATTGGCATATTATTCTATTTCAGGGATGTTGTGATGGATATAAGGTGATAACTTGTGTTTTATCCTTCTATCACAGATGAAACTGTGAGGATCATAGGCCCAAGCAAAGTTTTTCTCTAAATGCATCCTCCTCTCTATGATTTCTTCTGCTTCTTGCCCTGCCTTTCTATTGTTGCACAAAAATGGGCCTAAGTGGTCTTTGATTCTTAGCTAGGCTTTCTTCTTTACTTTCATGAAATGGATTTGATCAAAGTTTATTATTTGCCTGTAGTACTCCAGGGAAAATAATCTCATGGGGACATATTTGGGCAATTTGAATGGAGGCAGTTCACACCCATAGACTCAAATCTCAGTATGATTCTAGTATAAGTACAAGTCACCTATCTTATACTGCTTTGGCAATTGAATATTCTTTTGATATCATCACTTATTCTAGGGGGAGAACTTCCTGTCAACATGGTAGTTATAGGATGGACAAACTGATCAATGAAATCAATTTATGAATAAGGAGAAGAGGATGAGTAATGGACAATAGAGGTCCAAAAAATGACTGACCTAGGGTTACCTTTTGTATCAATCTTATGCACAGTGAAAGGGAATTTGTCAGTTTGACAGTAAAGGAAGAGGTGATATAGGACTGTAGAATACTTGAACACTATCTCATTTTCTAGCCTTATGAATTGGTCATGGATTTTGTTAGCTATGAATGCAGCATAGTCATATTTGACAATAGGAGGCTAACCAGGGGTGAAGATACTCATGAAAACTAGGGTAAATTCATCAACAAACTCACTAGTATTGAAACCCATAATGGTAGCAATCATATTAACAATATCTTTGCCTATATCAGTGAAGAAACACGTTAGGTAGGGAAGGGGATCTTTGGGTCTATGATCCTTATCCATGAAAGTATGGAAAATACGGCTGAGTTCAAAACTACACGTTTTGGTGGATTTTTCTAGTAATTCTCCAATGGGAATGGGGGTGAGGTTCTAGCCGAGCTGAAGCTGTAACATTTCATTAATTGAATCAGCAGTAATGGTAAATAGGACTGGCTGGTCGGGGGAAATTATGAATCTGAGGTTAGGGTTATAATTGGCCTAGCATTGGTGGATAATGTCCAAGAAAATGTGCACAGAAGGGAATAAGTACTTTGGGAGATTTGATTCCCTAAGTCCTATGGTATCCGAATTGTTCATGTAATCATCTAGGCATCGACAATATACTTTGAGAGGGCATTTATCATGTTCAAGGTCCTTTATTTGGAAGTCTTTATCTGCTAATGGAAGGTAATCCAAGTCTTTATGGGGAGCATTCACTGGAGGTACATTGAGGGCCATGGGGGTTTCCATCCTTGTTATTGTGTTTTCAGGGACAAAACATGGATTTCCAATGAATTTATCGAAAACAGAGGTGTCTAGGAGTTTTGGACTAAGCTTAGAAACTCAAATATACTAAAAATTTTGGGTTTTAAAGCAATTTAGAGGAATTTTCAATATATAACAGGGTTTTCCAGGAGAAAGTCTGGTAAATACCTATTTCTGAGAAACTGGCAAGGATGTTCATGTTCGCAGGATGAACACAATAGACTGGAGTGGTGTTGAAGGGTAGCATTCAAGGTGGTTGATAGTTTAGGGACAAACTGGTTGATTTGGACATACTATGTGCATGCATGGAACTATTCTGGATAAAGGACGAAGAATGGATTATAATCATTTTTTATGCAAAGTCAATACTCTAGCGGGTTTAGTGACAAAGACAGGTGTCGTCATCTTGACGATGTGACATTTTGTCATTTGTGGGAGGCAGTAAGTGACAGATGGAAAACTGCATCATGTTGTCCCTTTTACTATGGTAGTGTTGGTTGTTGCAGTTGAGTTGGAGCCCTTTAAGCTGGCTAATATTTGTATGCTAGAACCTTATTCACTTTGATATTTCACTGATATTCTTTGACCCTGTTGATCTGTCTTTTACCTGTTTCATTTGGTTGCCTTCAAATTTACTGTGGTAACTTTCTGCTGTAAAACTTTTCAAAGTAAATCTATCATTTTTTCCCATCATTCATCCTCTAGTAACTTTAATTTCAGCATTATTCCATAAATTTCATTTTCCTCTGTGTATTTAGCAAAATTGGTCTTGGTGACAAACAGATGTTTCACCTCATGTTATAGGAAAAATAGATTTTCCAAAGTATCATACAATACTTTTCCAGTTGGCAAGGCTTTTATACCTGAAGTACTGGCTTGTTCCTTAGCCAATTTACTAAGTATGTCAGTGTAGTCCAATTGGGTCATGAGTTTATCATGGATGACCATAGGACTGGGAAGGCCTTTGTCCCTTAAAATTTGAAATTTGGCCATGAACATGTCAATGGCCACCTGCATGTTGTGGCACGTTTCTTCTAAATTGAGCATAAGGTTTCTTTTGGAAAGAGCCTTTTTAACCTCCAGGATGGCTTCAATCCTATCCTCTATATCAAGCTCATTAAGCTCATGTCTGTTCTTATTGTTCAAGAAGTGGATGAGTGAATTTGCATCCTCAAGTTGGTCTCCTAAATTTTACCTTACTTTCTGGATAGCATCAATGGCTACTTTTACCAATTCAGTTGTCTCAAATATAACTTAAATTTATTGCCAAATATCATTGACAGAGTCAATGATATTGGCCCAGAGCATTTCTTTGGTCTGTCCTAGTGGCTTCTACAGTGTTAAATCTTTTTCTAGGACTTTGATTTTCTCACCCATCCTTAGGGCTTTCTGTGTGTCTTCTCTCCGCTTAATTTGGGCAAGCTTACAGTCAGTTTCTAAGCTTACTACTTTCTCCTTTAGCCTTTTGAGCTCTATTGCATGGATGGACATCTCCTCCATGGCTTTTACTAGCTCTATTGTTTTCTCTGTAGATATCCTAATGTTGTAGATTCAGTTGTGATTGGAAATGTTGTGGCAGGTGGAGCTGTTGGTGCCAATGATGATGCTAATGTAGAAGGAACTGTTGTTGTCACTGTAGGAATGGCAGTTGTGGAAGTTGTTGCCAGGTCACTTTGTTTGGACTGAATCAAAATGTCCAACTCCTTCTCTGTCTCGTTTAATTGGTCATTTAGCTTTAGGACCAAGTCCATGAGCTCTTCATGTCCTTTTTATGCCCCCAGGACTTCTACTGTTTATGGGTGATGCAACTGGGGAATCTTGAGCTACTTCTTTAGAGAAACTATATCATCATTTTTTTTTTTTAAATTTTTCAGTGGCCTTTACATCTTTGGGATCATGTCCCAACTCAATGGCTAAGTCCTCTAAGGACATGATTCTGGTATCTGTGGCCTGTGAAGAGGCCTTCTCCAACTGGAACTATGCTAATATATTATTCAGGGAGTTTTGTAATTGGTGGGCAGCGATGGCTTTCCCTGTCAAGGTAGAGTAAATCATCTCCCTGTCTGCTTATGCAACTCAATCTGGTCAATAGGATGAATGTCCTTTGCCAGTACTTCAAAGTCTATCTTTTTTAAGTCTATTGTTGTTCTTGGTTGCTGAGTAGTGGGCTTCATGAATGTCATCTGCATTTTCCCCTCTTTTACATCATACACTGACATAAGCCTTGTCTGATTGGTAGGGGTCGTCTTCAAATACTGTGCATAGGTTTGGGCTTTGAGCCTCTCATGTTTGGCTTTTATTTCTTTATATCTTTCTTTAATGTCCTAGTCCTTGTCTATTGGCATCTTGAAAGAGGATACCTCCACAATTTGCTACCTTTCCAGTATCTGGGGATGTGATGTGGAAGGTTCTATGATGCCTCCAGAGGGAGTGGCATGCCTGCTTCCTTCTCTTTCAGTGCTTGTGGGATCAACTATCTCCTCTGTATATTCCTGTTCATAAACAGGGTTTACCCTTTGTCTTTTAGCCTGACTAGTCTCTGCATAGGCCTATGATGTAGCTCTTCCTGAAGTAGTGGCCCCTTCCTTATTTATTTTGAGACTTTTCTCCTCATTTAGAGGATTTTTCAAGACTAGGGGGTACTCACGGTGGGCTCTGATCTATCTAATTTTTCTAATTGTCCTGTTTCTTCTAGTGCTTCTAGCCCTTCTAGTGATTTCGATTCTTGTTGTGCCTGGGATTCTTCTCGGGCTTGTCATTCTTCTTGGACCTAAGATCCTCCTGGAACCTGCAGAAAATAACCCTCATCAAGTTGTTTCTCTATATCAATTAGAGTGTTTTCAATAGCAACTTCAATGCTATCCCTGTCCACTAAAGTATTCTCCACTCATTCCAATTTATTAGCATATTTTTCTATTTCAGGGATTCAGTGGTGAATGTAGGGAACCATCTTGTTTATCTGCCTTCTATTGCAGATAAAGTCCAAGGGATCATATCTCCACATGAAGCTCTGTTTCAGATTTAGTCTTTGAAGAATTTGGTCTGCCTCCCTTCCAGCTTCTCGACTATTACAAATGAAGGGACCTAATTGGTCTTTTATCCTGAGTTGGGCCTTCTTCTTGGCTCTAACAAAGTGTACCTCATTTGAATTGATTATCTATATGTAGTACTCTAGAGCAAATAACCTCATTGGGAGGTATTTGGGCAGTTTATATGGGGCCAGTTCACAGCCATGAATTCTAATTTTTGTGTGGCTGGTACAAGTACCAATCCCCCACTTTGGATTGCTTTGAGAGTTGTGGGATCCTCCTTATATCTGAACTGATTCTTTGAGGAGAGATTCCTAGCAACATTGTCACAATGGGATGGAAAATAGGTCTATTAAGTATGTATATGAACAGGGAGAGTCATATTTATAGATCAATGGAGTCTAGAAAATCACTGACCTAGGGTGATCCTTTGTATCAAGCTTCTGCAGAGTAAAGGGGAACTTATCTGCTTGGTGGTATATAAAAAGGTGGTACAAAACAGAGGAATACTTAAATACTCTCTTATTACTCATCCTAAGGAATTGGTCATACATCTTGTCAGCTATAAACTTGGCATAATCATACATGATAGTAGGAGGTTGTCCTGGAGTAAAGATGGACATGAAAGCCAGAATGATTTCATCTATATACTCACTGGTGGTATAACCTAGGATACTAGATATCATTGCTACAATGTCCTAGCCAAATTTGGAAAATATGGTATACACATATGGAGGAGGATATTTTGGAATATGTTTTTATTCTATAATGAAGGTTTGGAACATTGCAACAAGTTTTTCAGTGGTAAGCTTGGGGAATCAGTCTAATAGGTCTTCAATTGAAATAGGGGTTAGATCTTTCCCTAGTTGAAGTTGCAGCATTTCATTAATTGATTCAATAGTGATGGTGAAAAGTATAGTCTGGTTTGGGGACATCACTGCTCTTTCGTTGGGGATATAGTTTGCATGGCAGTAGTGGACAATTTCTGGGAAAATATGGATTTCAGGGAATTGGTAATTGGGTAAATTAGACTCCCAAAGACATATTTTATCAACATGGTTCAGGTATTGGTCTCTATATCGACAATATAATTTGAGAAGGGATTCATGGACAGAGGTGTCCTTAATTTGGAAATCTTTATCAGCTAGGGAGAGGTGGTCTAAATCAAGGTGAGGAGAGGAAATTGGTCTCACATCCATGGAAATTGGGGCAACCATTCTCAGTTCTTGTGGATTTGAGAATGGGGGAGGTCATTTTCAGTTTTTTAGAGAAATGGTGGTTCAATTCCTAGTGGGTTTGAGTTACCAGAACTTTTTTTTTTTTTTTTAATTAAGAAAACTCAATGACTGGTTCAGAAATTGACAAGATTTTTCAGTGGTTTATGGCTTAAATACCTGGAATTGGAGAAAACTGGGTTTGAACTGGGTGACTAGCAATTGTGAATAGTTGAAGAAGGTTCAAGTAGGCTGAAAGGAAACTTGGGAGTTTTGTGGTGTCTTGAAGGTGCAATTGTACATGGGTTGACAGCTTCGATGTTCGCAGGTGCGTGCATGGAGGTTTTTAGTTGAAAAAAACGATAAAAACGAATAATTCTGGGCTTTTTGGCTTTATGAGGGAAAGTCAAAATTGGCGGGTATGGGTGAATAGTGGTCGTTTATCACATATCAGGGTGAAGAGTAGATTTTTTGGTGTGTAGTGGGCAAGCGGTAAGTGGTTTCCTTCGCACAATATTTGGGCGCATGGTGGTATTGGGGGGAGGTTGCCCGTTCCACTCATCAAGCGACACGTATCCTCAGGGGCCCAGCGGAAAACAACCCTTTTTGGGCGGTTAACATTCGGACGTTAGGCCCTTCTGAAATGGATGAGGACCATTAAATGTGGAGGGGAGAGATCATGCAATGATCGGGCAGCATAGTTGTATGGAGGGTGGTGGGGGGGTGGCGGATAATTAAGTGTAGTGGTTTTTGCTTTAATGAAGGTTTAAGGAAGGGTTAAGGTATCAGGGTGATTAGCAACATGATTTAATTAGGTTTTAAACTAATTTAATCACAGATCGATTAGTTAGGGGATTTTCGTGGTTCTGGGTAATATTATCATTTATATAATTAAAGTAGGGGAGGATTTAATTAATATTGTGGGAATTACATATAAGCAGGGAAAAGGGGTTCTTATTTGGGATTTAATAAATAAATTATTAATTAGAAAAGTGAGCGGAAAGGGGAACAACACCCTAAGTATTTGATATTTCATGTTTTTTTGCTTTTCCGATAACAACATAAAAACTTAGGATATAGTGTTTTGTGGGTTTTTTTATGTGAAAATGAGTTATGTAGGGGAAAAACAATTTTTCCTAGGTAAAAGTAATTTAACCTTAGGAAAGAATATTATTTAGGGAAAATGAATGAACTGAAGGGGGGGAATGAATGTTTATGAAGGGGTTTTGGTACTTGTTAGAGCCTAGATTTACCTCAGGCTGAAAATGTAAGCTTCTAGGTCCACATCAAACCACGCTCAGCCTCGTAGCTAGCCCTACGAGGACAAGAGAGGGCTCTCTCCGGGTCAATCTCAGCAAAAGATAATCGATGGGGCTTGAGATGATTGATTTGATTACTGATCTTAGGCTAGGTATAGATGTAAAGGAGTTTGATTGAATTTATTTTGGGTCAAAACAACAAGAGAAAGGATGATTTGAACTATGGAATTGATGCCGATTTCTGCTAGCAAACCTGGGGCAAATTAAGTGCCATGTTCAACCAAGTGAAGATTGTAAATGTGAGAAGTATAGGAGAGAAATCCCACTGCCCTGTAGGCATTAGACAAAGGATGAATATGAAACAACAACTTTAGATGAAAGAGAATCACAAGGTTGCTCAACAGAGCATCTAGCCAAGGATGAATTTTGCTAAGACAACCATTACAACTAACAACAAAATCATCATGAAAGGAGCATCATTATGGATGAATTCCTAACATATCACTTAGATAATGTTGTAACAAGGCAGAAAAAACATAATGTGTAAATGAATTACAGGAAAAACATACTAAACATTGGCACCGTGATGAATCCCAGATCCAAAGGGCAAAAACTGCTTTATTATGATATTCAATAAAACTTTACACAGTCCAAATGCTTCTTTGCTACCAAAATCCAACCCCTACACTATGAAATTCATAAAATATATACATTTACTCATCCTTGTACTAAGGGAATTGAGCTCAACCATTTTCTTCAAAATAGAATCAGTTACATAAAACTTGGGCCGGATTTCTGAAAATAGGTGTTGAATATGAACTCGTATCTCCTAAACCATAACACCTGTTACAAAACTGAAAGAGGTTTGTGTAGATAAGGTCATGATGGAGAAAAACCTCTCTCACATTTTTGAAATTCGTTTCCATTTGCTCGAAAATGTTCCACAAAATCATCTCTAAAACAGAAAATCATTAAAAATTTAAATCTGTGAAAATGAGCTATAAATATCTAGTCACATATCCCAATCCATGACACCTGTGAATAAAATGAAAGAGATTTTTGTTATATGGCTCGTTCTTAACAAAAAATTTCTTGGGTTTTTCAAAACTACTTTCCATTTGTTGTAAAATGGCCCCGCACTAAAATGACTAAAACAGTAAAAAATATGAAAATTTTGCTTTGTTTTACTTTGGGCTCCAAATATCACTATATATTTCCCAAATAGTAGTACTTGTGCATAAACTAAAGGAGGTTTTTGTTATTTAGTATGCGATGAACAAAAACCTCTTTCACTTTTGAAAAATTCCTTACCATTAGTTCAGAAACTAATTTTGTACTAAACTTGTCATTGTGTGCAGCAACTGACCTCAAAACACGCGTAACCAAGAATCACTCATTCATTTCTTCTAATCCAAGAACTGGTTACGGGTGTGTGATATACCATTGGAAATATTTTTAAAAGCTTCTTTTGATGTACACACTTGTGAAATGTTTTGTGCTGAACATCATGTGCAAAACATCTAACAAAACCAGACATAGTAAGAGCTCAAGTTGATCCCTGGTGACAGGCTGCGAAGACTGGAACTAAGATCGGCTCCAATGGGGATGGTAGCTCCTTGGAGGTGCCAAGAACTATAGATCTATAGAAATAAAACAGTGCCTCTTCCATTGGGCATGGATGGTCAAGCAATTGCAAACCCAAAACAACTCATACCAATCCAAAAACATATACATAATGCAACCTGTACATAAACAAATACTGGAAACTAAAATGCTGCCTTTGGCAGCTTATTTATTTACAAATCTACCCTACTTTGCTGCCAAACCAATAGATCAAGTAACATTGTAAATGCCAAATCAACCAATCAAGTAACTGTGACAAGGATGTTGCTTGGAAGTGCTCGAACAAGGACACAAATGTAAATGCTGACAGCTATACATACACATAACGAGTCTGGTTATGTAAAAGACAATTTGATCTATCATTCAAACTAAAAAAAAATTCCATGTATGTTGCAATAGGATAAAAAAAACCAGACTCTGTTTGCTGCCCCAACTCCTCAATATTGAACTCCAACTACAAACTGTCAATGCAAATATCCACGGGCAGCTCTATTGTTTCTTGTTTTGAAGGAGGGAGAGTTTCCAAGAACTTTTTGGGATCTCGGCATTCATATGATTGGATCTGATCATTTAAATATTGAATCTCCTTCTCAAATTTTTCTACAACTAACTCAAAGAAAGCAACTTTAAATTTTGGGAGGAAACTTTGGAGATCTCAAACATTGAAGCATGACAATGAAAAATGCTTCATTAATTTCAATATCCACTAACTGATCCCTAACTTCTTTTAAAGCTTCGCAAAACACAGGGTCTGCCACATACCCTACCATTTTATTTTAGTGCATGAATGTATCAGTGAGTGCTGGAATCTCTGGATTGAGTTGGAGTCGCCAGGTGAATGTTTCAGCCTTCATATGTGTCTGACTGTTGTCCACCATCAGCAATTAGATCTGAACTTGATACATGTACTGGGGCAATTTTCAAATTAGATATTTCGTTTATAAGGCTAGACCGGAGATTGACTGAAGTAGCTTTTATCTACTTGCGCTAATGCAAAGCAGAAGTGTTTCGAAGGCTACTTAGCTAATCTTTAGACTCTATCTGTAGCTTATAAAATGAAGAACAGTAACAAACAAAAAAACTTTTCTTCCCCAGTGGAGTTGCCACTATGTTAGAGCCTAGATTTACCTCAGGCTGAAAATGTAAGCTTCTAGGTCCACATCAAACCACGCTCAGCCTCGTAGCTAGCCCTACGAGGACAAGAGAGGGCTCTCTCTGGGTCAATCTCAGCATCGATGGGGCTTGAGATGATTGATTTGATTACTGATCTTAGGCTAGGTATAGGTGTAAAGGAATTTGATTGAATTTATTTTGGGTCAAAACAACAAGAGAAAGGATGATTTAGACTATGGAATTGATGCCAATTTTTGCCGGCAAACCTGGGGCAAATTAAGTGCCATGTTTAGCCAAGTGAAGATTGTAAATGTGATAAGTATAGGAGAGAAAGCCTGCTTCCCTGCAGGAATCAGACAAAGGATGAATCTGCAACAACAACTTTAGATGAAAGAGACTCACAAGGTTGCTCAATAGAGCATCTAGCCAAGGATGAATTCTGCTAAGACAACCACTACAACTAACAACAAAATCATCATGAAAGGAGCATCATTATAGATGAATTCCTAACATATCACTTAGATAATGTTGTAACAAGGCAGAAAAAACATAATGTGTAAATGAATTACAAGAAAAACATACTAAACATCAGCACCACGATGAATCCCAGATCCAAAGGGCAAAAACTACTTTATTATGATATTCAATAAAACTTTACACAGTCCAAATGCTTCTTTGCTGCCAAAATCCAACCCCTACACTATGAAATTCATAAAATATATTCATTTACTCATCCTTGTACTAAGGGAATTGAACTCAACCATTTTCTTCAAAATAGAATCAGTTACATAAAACTTGGGCCAAATTTCTGAAAATATGTGTTGAAGATGAACTCGTATCTCCTAACCATATCACCTGTTACAAAACTAAAATAGGTTTTTTTAGATAAGTTCATGATGGAGAAAAACCACTCTCAAATTTTGGAAATCCATTTCCATTTGCTCGCAATCTGTTCCACAAAATCATCTCTAAAATAGAAAATCATTAAATATTTAAATCTGTGAAAATGTGCTATAAAGATCTAGTCACATATCCCAATCCATGACACCTGTGAATAAATTGAAATAGGATTTTGTTATATGGATTATTCTTAACAAACACCTCCTTGGGTTTTGCAAAATTACTTTACATCTGTTGTAAAATGGCCCCGCACTAAAATGACTAAAACAGTAAAAAATATGAAAATTTTGCTTTGTTTTACTGTGGGCTCCAAATATCACTGTATATCTCCCACATAGTAGCACTTGTGCAAAAAATGAAGGAGGTTTTTGTTATTTAATATGTGATGAAAAAAAAAATCTTTCACTTTTGAAAAATTCCTTACCATTAGTTCAGAAACTGATTTTGTACTAAACTTGTCATTGTGTGCAGCAACTGACCTCAAAACATGCATAACCAAGAATCACACATTCATTTCTTCTAATCCAGGAACCGGTTATGGGAGTGTGATATACTGTTGGAAATATTTTTCCAAGATTATTTTGATGGACACACTTGTGACATGTTTTGTGCTAAAAATCATGTGCAAAACATCTAACAAAACCAGACATAGTAAGAGCTCATGTTGATCCCTGGTGACAGGCTGCGAAGACTGGAACTAACAATACTTATTTCCTATAAGTTATTGAGCCAAGGGTCCGGTCCCTCCAAAAGTTAGAGAAATGATCTGAGCCTCTTTGACTTAGGCTTTTTAAGTACTTTGAACTTTATTGTGAGAAATTAGTTAAGTAAAAGGTGAAATGAATGAGGGAAGTTAATTAATTGGCTTTGATATCCCTCTACATGCTTGAGTGCCCATTCAAATTTGGAACTTTTATGATGAAAGAGATGATACACATGCTTTTGTCTAATCAATCATCAAAATTCCGCAACCTTTCTATTACTTACCCATCTACTCATCCTACCATTTTTACTTCTCTTTATTACGGTGCATTTGATCTAGCAAACCCTTATCAAACATTTTTCTTTTTCTTTACAATAGTAAACTAACTAAATCTAACCTTATTCCATCCAAGGGCTCAGATTAAACAGTTGAGCTATCTTTATTTACTCTACCTATCTAATTATCTGCCAAGATTAAATAGTTTGGTCAGATATTTATTCTCCATCTATAGACATGAAATAGCCAAGTTTAAACATTTTGACCATCATGGATTGTGGCAAAGGTTACAAACTGCACACAATCATTTATTATGCACAAAAAGTAAATAGTAGTGGTATTTTGACTTGCACACTTTCATGGTCCTTTTTATTTTCTTGGGGTTAATATTTTTCATATTTTTTTTGACTTTTTTATTCTTTTTGTCCTTTGATTATTCTTTTAGGACATACCCTCTTTACATTTTTTAATTTTTTGAATATGGAAAACATTTGCAGAAAGCAAAAGTATGTACATATTATAGGTTTAATCTCAACCATTCAAAAATTATGACTCCTATTGGTATAGGAACCTACTAGTGGCTCCACTTGGGGATGACATTTCCTAGTGAAATAGAAAGAACATTGTAGACCAATGGCCTTTTGATTTGTTGTGATGTGATCTTGCAACTTTTCCTTTTCTGCATTATTGCTATTTATGACAATAAAACTTTTGAAACTTAGGGCCTTCTCTTCGGGCTTCAACCTCATAAAATCACCATTCAATCCACTCTATACTTTTGAAAGTAAAGTATATACACATGATTAGTGAAATCAGTAACTAGGCTCAATATAGTGTTTGAGCATTCAATCATTTACAGGTCCTCCTTTTGCTTCTGTTCCATCCATTTCTCTAAGGAAGAAAGCATTATTACCTCTGAAAGAATAAATGATATATGGGCCATTCCATAGCAAATCAAATTTCCCATGTTCACCTTTATCCTCTCTTCTTGAATCCCATTTTAAAACTTTGTCCCCTAGGTAAAAATCTTCAGCCTTAGTCCTTTTATCAAAAGTCTTCTTGATCCTTTCCTGCACAACTTGAGATCTGATGTACACTTCTTCCCTGGCCTACTGTAAATGAATTGTTTGGTTGATTCTTCTTTGGATGTCATTTGGTTCAACTTGCAACTCTTGAAGTAGCTTCATCACTAGTGTTCCCAAGGAATATGGGAAAACAACTTCCATTCCATAAAATAATTGATAAGGACTAGTACCAATGGATTTCTTTGTGGTCAGCCTATTTTCCCATAAGGCATTTACTAGTTTCTTGTTCCATGTTTTCTTGTTATCCTCCAACATTTTTTTTATGATGTTTACCAGATTTTTGTTTGAGGACTCTGCTATTCCATTTCCTTGGGGCTAATAAGTTGTCGAATGGCCCAAGATTATATGATACTTATTATAGAAATCAATCATTCTCCTAGATTTGAAGGTTGCTGCATTATCAGTGATGATCTTGGTTGGGCACCCAAATCTAGATAGGATGTTGGATTCAAGGAAGTTTATTATAAAAATGTTAGTGGCTTGCCTTGATGGTATGGCTTCTATCCATTTGGTAAAATAATCTATAGTAGTGAGGATCCATTTGTGTTGGGCAGAATTTCACCAATGAAGTCAAGACCCCATTGTTGGAAAGGTACTTAAGCAGAGATTGGTTTTAGGCGCAGGGGAAAAAGCTTTTTCTTTCCTTAAAAAAATTGACATTTATGACATGAGGTTACAAATTTCTTTACATCAGAAAACAAGTTAGGCCAATAGAAACTAGCTCTAAGGATCTTGTCAGTAGTGGTTTTCCAGTAAAGATGTCCTCCATGGTCACCTGCATGAAACTCTTGTAACATCTTGTCAGATTCTTCTTTCAATAAACAGTTAAGAAGGATACCTTCATGATTCCTCCAAAACAAAGCATTGTCAATTATGCAAAATTTTAAAGATTTCATTTTTAGAAATCTTCTTTTGGTCTTGGATAATTCATGAGTAGCTTGTAGATTTTGTAAAACATATATGATGTCAGCATACCATGGTGATTCAATAAAGGCCTGGCTGATTGGTAGAGTTACCATCTCCTCTCCATTATCCATTTCTGCAATAAAATTTATATCTAATGCCTGACAGTTCGATTCAGCCATGAGCTTGTCTAAACCTTGGCCTTTGATCAACTTTGTTGGCTTGATTTCTAGGTCATATTCTAATATAGTAGCAATCCATTTCCCTCTCTTTCCATCTGGACCATCCTAAGTTAGGATATCCTTGACTACTGAATTCGGCACATAGGCTATTATATGAGAATATAAAATGTAAACTCCAAAACCTTTGATAGCTTTGACCAAAGCAAAAGCTTGCTTTTCCATTATATTGTATTTTAAAGGGGCATCTCTCAAGGCTTTGCTAAAAAAGGAATAGGTTGTTCATAACCCTCATCATTTTTCTGCAGTAGGACTGTAACAATTGTGTGTTCTGAGACAAAAGAAAATATAATGAAATCTCCATCAAACTTTGGACTAATCAAAACTGGTGTTTTTGTTAAGGCTAGCTTAATATCTTCAAAGGACTTCTTAGCCTCAACAGTCCATTTTATGGTCGAATCTTTTTTCAGCATATTGTTTAATGCCCTAATTAATTATGCTAAGTTAGAAATAAATCTCCTAAGGAAGTTTATTTTTCCTAAGAAGGCTTGTAATTCCCTGATGCTCCTAGGATGTTGTATCTGTAAGATGGCTTCAATTCTTGCAAGATCTATTCGGATACCATCTTTAGAGATTATATGGCCTAACAATTTTCCCTCTTCTAACCGAAATAAAGATTTTTTAGGAGTCAAAGAAATTCCATACTTCCTACATTTGATGAAGACCTACCTTAGATGATCTAAGTGTTGTTTGTCAGATTTTTAGAATACAGTGATATCATCTAAGTATATTACTAGGAAGTCATGGATTTCCTTAGCAAAAGCTATGTCCATAGCTCTTTGGAAAGTGGCCCTAGCATTCTTTAATCCAAAAGGCATCTTCACATACATGAATGTGCCCCAAGGAGTAGTAACGCAGTTTTAGCCTGGTCATCTGGGTGAACTAAAATCTAATTGTAACCAGAAAACCCATCCAACAATGAGATTCTGGTTGACCCTACTACCCTTTGTAATATATGATCCATTTTAGGGAGAGGGTAATTGTCTTTGAGTGAAACTTTATTGAGATTCTTGAGATCAACATATAGTCTAATTTCACCATTTTTCTTCCTTGTTGGCACCAAATTTGAAACCCAATCAAAGAATCTAATTGGTGCTATTATCTTAGCTTCATATATCCTTCTGATTTCCTTTTCAATAGAAGGCAATAGGATGGGATTGATCCTCCTAAGCTTCTACTTGAAAGGGTTCTTGTTTTCTTTTATGGGGATAGTATGTTGTATGATGATGGTGTCATAGGACTTGATGTCCTCATAACTCCAAGCAAAAACATCTTGGAATTCTTTTGATAGTTCAATGTATTTCACTTTTTCAGTAGGAGTTAAGGACTTTAAAAGTTTGATCAATTTTGGATTTTCCTTAGTGTCTATATTACACTCCTCTATATCGGATTTTAAGGGTTCCATCTTTGGTTTTCTAGGGACATCATTTGAATCAAAGAATTTTTCCAAAGGGGTTAATCCTTTGGGAAAAAAGTTGTCTTTGAGATTAATAATTCCAAAAAATTCGTTAATTATCTCATCAATTTCAACTTGCTTTAGGTTTTGTACATCTGATCTTGTAAATTTAGTGGGATGGAATCTATCTATCTCTTCATTTTCTATTTTATTAATTTCTATTTCCTCTTTAAAATCAGGATCTAATGTTATATCAGTATCTATATTACTATTTACAAATTCCTCCTATAAGGTTAAAATATTGTTTATTTGTTGGTCATTAGCAAATACTTGCCAATTTTTCAAGTTATCTGGGATAGCAAGTCTGTGCCTAAGCTAAGCAATTTACTGATGGTTAGATTGGAATGGTAACTTACAAGTGCTGGCAAACATTGCTAAACTATGAGCCTGCATATTATGCTTCCTAGGAATTACAACAACTTTGGTTTCTAGGAAAGTGTTTAATATTTCTATAGTGGTTCCTCTATAACAACTTAATCTAGGGCCTTTGGTCATATATATAGCTTTAATCTAATTTATCACTAATTCAGAGTCTCCCATAATAGAAACTCTTATAGATCCTAACTTTCTAACTAATTTAAGACCTAAAAGAAGTGCTTCATACTCAACCATGTTATTAGTGCATTTGAAATTCAATCTGTAAGCATGGCCTTCTGAGTGATCATTCTCCAAATTATAAATCTACACTCCTTCTCCTACTCCTAACTTGTTCACTGATCCATCAAATTCAAGGTGCCATATATCTCATGTTCATAATTTTTACTATCAAGAGGAAGAAAATTTTCCTTGTTTGAGGTGTTTTGGTCATCTTTTTTATTTGAAATCTCTTGAGTTTGGACAGTTTCTTTTTCAGCTGTTACTGCAATTTCTTTTGGTTCTGAAATAAGGTTGTTTGAAGTAGTTTGTTGTGTTTGTTCATTATTATACAAAATGAAAGAATCAATTTCAGAATGCATGGAGTAGATAGGAAAGTCTTGAGGTCTATCCCAACTACTCACTAAATATTTCATTAGGGTCTCTCTATACAGTTTTTTAGGTTGTCCAAAGACTGATATTGTGGCATATGACATGTCAAGTTGCAAAGATCCTTGGCCCTCCATGATCTAGAGAATAGCATTCCATATTTAGGTGAGATGCCAGCTACTACTATATCCATGTGAATAGCCTTAGCAGGGTATTGTACTAAGGAAACACACAGGTCTTTGATTAACCCTAGACACTTTATTGACTCGAACAAATGAAAACAAGTCTTTGTAAGGTCTAGTGATATCCAAGTTTAACTTTTCCATAATTGATTTAGGCATTAAATTCTGTCAAGCTCTTGAATCTAACATTGCATTGTGTAAGATTTTATCATGAATTCTAAGGCTAATACAAAAGGGTGGTATCCCTCCTTCTAATGGTTTTCCATTAACATCAGGATCAAATATAAGCTCAAGTTGATCATCAAACAAGTTGACAGAGTCTTAATTCTCAACAAAGTTTAAGGTTTTGTTTATTTGAGACTTGTAGGTTTCATTTTTAATCAACTCTATTAAGGGAACTGAAATTTTCAGTTTAGCTACCTCTGCTCCCAAATTGAAAGGAAAAGGGCCTTTTTCTATTTGAGTGTTTGGAATTTTGATAGCAGGATTTGGAGTAGGTTTCTCTTCCTTTTCTGCATTTGAAGTCTTTTTTTGCAGATTTTCTAATATGGTGTTTGGAGATTTCTCCACTATCTCCTTGGAGGGGATTGAAGTGAATGGTTGATCATCAGGGGGTTGGTCATTGGTTATATCTACAATGGTGGGACCAGAAGGGCTTTGATTTGGTCTAGGGAGGATTTGGAGAGTCTTAGTAACTGGAACTGTTTTGATTTTCTTAGGTTGATTTGGCACTGTTTTCTTGGATTGGTCAGGAGTATCAGAATTCTTTTTACTTCTTAGATTTTATTGTTTATGTACTTCAAAAATGGAAGAATTATACCCTTTATTATAATCAAATGATTCTCTGGATTAGGTTTGCAATTGCTACAACATATGTAGTTCCTGCTCATCTAATCCCATCAAGTTAATTTGTGTGTCTTGTTCAACATAGCATAATTCTCTTGAAAAGGAGGCTTAATGTTCTGATAAGGTCCATTCTTTCCATTGATTTGATTTTTATTCTTTCTAAAGTTTGGGTTTCTCACTAGAGGTGCCTGTTGATTATCCCAATGAGGCTTCCTCTCAATGTTCTCTACTATGTCCATCAGTTTTTCCATACTGTTGGTTAGAACATAAATTTTAAGGTCAGATGGTGAAGCTTCATCTTTGGCAGATCCTCTCCTCTCATTCCTGTAGGAATATACAGGGTAAGTTCCCCAGACAGAACACCAAAAGGACACCGCTCAAAAACAGATCATAGATCAATACACCAGTATTTTGACGTGGTTAAAACCCTCAGAGAGGGAAACAGTCCACGGCCTGCGCCAACGTGGCTACTATAGGCAATTAATAAAAGAATGAAAATTTACATAAGCTTCTCTCATGCACGGTGAACCTACAAATGACCCTCCATGCGCTTTAAATAGAATTCATGGACCAATCGGGTGTCAAGCCACGGATCAAGTGTCGGTCATACCGAGGAGAGAATGAACTGTCAGATCACTACATATCGTGACCGTCGGATTGTAAGTTACAAATGTACATAGTAAAGAAACACACTTTACCTAACTCTATACTAGACCAAGTTATACTTAACTATTCCTATGTGTCGGAATATCCTAACAATTAATTAATAAAACAATTAAAATGTCACACCCCCTTTATTACATAAATAAAAAATGAAAGTTGGCCTTGATGCTCCTACATCAGACTCCCAAATTTAAAATTAATCATGATCACATGATCATGTGTTCAGATCTTTGTTTTCCTGGATCCCATATCTTGTGCCGCAACTTTCCATTTGTTGCTGCTTCTGTCTGTTGTTCTCCTCCAGGTCTCCATATCTTATGCTGTCTTGCTCCACTAACTGCACTTTCACAATCTGTCTCTGTCTTTATTTTGTTGCTGCTTCTGCTACTTCTCTTCCTTGCTGATGTCTTCCTCTGAGACACTTTCAACATGATTCTTCTGATTAATTCAATTTCCTTGTCCAATAAACCTTCAAGCCGCTGATTTCTTGCTGCCTGCTGAGCTAAGACGGCTTGCTCAGTTCTTACTCGTTCAATTTTTACTGCCACTTGCTGAATTCTTGCTTCTATACTTGCTCCTGTTCTTACTTCTATACTTGTTTCTGTTCTTACCTTCTCATTTCTTACTGCCACCCAATCATCCATGCCCTCTTGTCTTCTACAACAGAAAACTTCTTCCTTGCCTTCTCCTATCAGCAACTTACTGGACTGGTACATTGTGTACTCCTTTCTGCTTTCTTCATCTCTATGCATCTGCAATTCCCAATTCTAAAATTGAGATTCTTTCTGCACTGAATTCTGATAATTTAGCATCCTTTCCAGCAACATAATGTCCTCATCCCATGGTTTTGAAATTTCCACAGAATTCTCGTCTTTCTCCTTCATTTGACTGCTCAACTGAGTGAAAATGTCCTTCAACACCTGCGATAATACCTGCATTCACAAAACACTTGTTAAAACAAAAATCATAAGGCATCAGTGCCTTACTTCCCTATGCCAGCACCTCGGTATGCTGTTCTGAATTCTCCCTCTCAATCAACACATCAGTATGCTAATTCTCTCTTCCCAAAGAATTCTCTAAAGAACTCTCAAGACTATCAACCAATCTTCCTCTCAGATCATCTGTTTCCATGATGTCTTTTTGTTCTCTTTCACTGTACTGAACTCTTTCTTTTGCAATCTCCTTGTCATACTCCAAATTCTCCAACAAATATTCCAACAATGCAATTTTCCTATGGCACTGCTGAAGCATATCATCATCACTTACAGTCCCTGCATTCATACACGAACTTTTAGTTTGAAAAAAACAAAGTTCAACAATCTCAACTGTTGGTTTATATACCAGCTCTTCCAGCTGATTCCCTTCTTTATTCACAAGAACCTTCTCCTGTGTTGTAACAGCTTTACAAGATTGTGCATCCTCATCAGTAAAACCTGTAATTACATCACAATTGTCAGCTACAAAAATACACGGTTTTACATTATCCAGCTGATCTGGATTTACCCAATAACTCAAGAAATCATCAATGATCTTCTCCTCTGTTTCACCAATGGAAACCTCCTCTTCCAACTCAGCTGCTTTGAGTTCTTCCTGTCTCAACTGTACATCCATCATCTGCTCGAGCTTCCTCAGCTCCTCTGTTAACTGCATGTTTATCTGTAGATCTCTTTTCTGCTGTAGCCTCTGCCACTTCACTCTCTTCCTCATCAGCAAACCATGTCTCTGGTCTTTCACATTTTCCCGTAACAACTCCATCAATAGCTCAAGATGAACTGCTATCTCATCTTTCTCTTTCTCATACTCTTCCTCAGTCAACTACTGTCTTATGCCATTCGCCTTGGCATATTTCTTCTCTTTTCTATTGTGGCCTCTTTCTGAACCTCTGCTTTTTCCTTTATGAATTTCAGTAGTCATCTCCTTCACCATGAGTTTCTCACCCATGAGTTGCATCAAGCCTCTACAATAGCAAAATATCTTACTGCCACTTACCTCACCAATCCTCCCCTATGGATCTGGTCTTTTGGTAATCACCGGTCCTCTGCTAGAACCCTTTGAGCATTTTTCCACTGCTCCTTCAGGCTTCTCTCATCTGCAACTTCAAAGAACACACTTTTCCTTTTCATTCAACCTCTTTTGAATCTTTAGGTTCTGCCACATTCACCTAGGATCCCTTGCTGGACTCCTTCATCACTGCACTCTAGCTGTGATCTACTTCTTCCCGCTGAGATTTCTTCACTATGCCTGTAAATCAAATTTTGCAAATAGTCTCCAAACCAGAGTTAAATATCAACTACAACTCACCTTCAAGATCCTATTGATCTCGCTTCATCTTCCACCTACACGACATCTCTGTGCTGCAACATTCATCAGTCTCAAAATCTGATCTTAACACATGCAATTAATTAATAAAAAAACTTCATCCTTCAAACAGAGCTATTCCAGCTCTGATACCAAAAATGATGCAGGCCTAAACCTGCAGCCCATAATCTTCAATAATTGTTATGCATATAAGCATACATCTCACCCAAAATAAAACTTCACCTCTAGCCATTCCCAATTCTCAATCCGAAAGCTTAAAAACCCTCAATCAAATTCTTCCGTTCCCCTCTCAATTCCTATTCATTTCAAACAATTCACATATGGCTATATTTAAAAGTCACAAACAAATGCATCAATGTGTTTAATACCACTGTAACACAATGTAAGCAAGACTCAAATTTGTTCGTTTTGATAATTGCTCTCCCAATTGTTATTTGACCAGAATTCAATTTAAACTAAAACAATTTGGCCTATGCCATTTAAATTACCTCCATCCAGCTGAAGAACGCAGACTTTAGCCCTTCATCTAAATTGGGTCTTCAATTACAACCAGCCAGTGCTCTTTACACACCAAATTTGCTCTTACGCTGTTTAAAAATTGTAAACCCACTCACTATGATAAAGTATTGGTAGCACTTAGAGTTTTTCTGCATTGTGTCTTTGCATCAGTTTGCCATCGAATTATACAATTTGATGTTCTTTACTTCCCTACGCTTATGTATAAATACGCCCTTCTCCCATTCAACTTTTCTCATGCATACGTGTATACACATAAAAATTGTATACACATTCAGGTTTGTAATCAATTACGCTTGTTTGAAATGGAAATTTGCATACACATTCAGATTTTTAACAATTAAACTTACCACACATGACTTAACCCTGCAAATTGACTTTTCTGGACACTTACAGGTCTTAACTTGAACACTGGATAAGTTGAATTCACAGTCATCATACATAGATACGTTCTGCCTCTGCGTTTTTTCCCTTGCTTCCTGCGCTGACCAATTGAATCTCTTAACCAATTACCATAGTTGTGTGTATGTGGCCTTTTAACTCAACCGTTGCATTTGATATTCCACATCCATGTGAAATCTTAATTTAAAACTTCCACTTAAACTCAAAACACTACGACTACAAAGTCGACCTTTTCAGCGCACTTTTACTCATATAATTAAACCACACAATTAAAATCCTGAAACACACGGCCACAGGTTTTCTTACCTTGGATAATTCTTAACTCACGTTTTTACAGTGTTATAGCATACGATTTTACTTTTGCTTTTGACTCACCACAGGATATGAAGTCGATTCTTCTGGATCCAGCGCTACAACCAGTCTCAACGCCTCCTCAACGCTGTGATTTAACCCTTCTGTTCAACACGTCTGCACACCTTCCAATCACATAGATAACATTATTATTGAACTGTCATTCAGTGTTGCATTTAACAATCAACCTGCGCGTCCTATAACATATAAGTGACAGCATAAATTAACTGAATTTTAATTCAATTCAGCTCAAGTAGTGGTCAAACTTCATAGCGCTCTATTAACCATGCATCACCAGCATTCCGTCAGTTGTATTATGGGTTTAAAACATTGACCATACAAATCGATCTTCAATTTGACTTAAATCGATTTTAACTAAAATCGATTTCCTTCTCCTATGATTATATCACAGAAATACAAGCAGAATTTAACCAATAATGTATGTGTACAATTCACGCAGAAATTCTAAGACAAACTGTTCATTAATAAAACTAAATGCAATCTATTACGGCAACCATTCTTGGCCAGATTTTCAACCATTGGCCTTTTACAATTGGCTGAAGGCTTACAACCTTGGTTGTTCTCACTCTCTCCAACTATCCCAATCTACCCTAATTTTCCTTTGAGGCTCATAAATTTATACAATTTGAATTGAACCAATTCTGGTTCATATCCCTTTAATCACTCAACAAAATCCCCAAATATCTCAACAAATCTTAAAATCACTTTTGAATCCCTAAGGATCCTCTCTCACCCAAAATTAATGAAACTAATTTCTAAATTAAAATCTCTCATCCCCATCCTCAACTGACCAAATTCTCTCATATTTGAGAATTATTTACAAAATCCTCACTTTTAGAATTTAACTCCTATTTTATTTAAAAATACCAAATTAATGTAGGAATGTACAGGGTAAGTTCCTCAGACAGAACACCAAAAGGACACCACTCACAAATAGATCACAGATCAATACACCAGTATTTTGACATGGTTAAAACCCTCAAAGAGGGAAACAGTCCA